>JASFXW010000232.1:5000-15000 GCA_030490835.1 Annona cherimola | reverse complement strand
CGATGCCCCGTTGCCGCTAGTTGGCGGCCTAGCGCCCCGGGTCGTTGCCCGATCGCCCGGGGTCGTTGCCCGTCCGACTCGCATCCATGCCCGGCCTCATCGGCCCGGTGCTCGATCGCCACGGGGTGACGATGGACCCCCACGGGGATACGCTCATCCCGTTCGGAACGATGCCTGAGACGCCCCGGATGCAGCCCCGCCCAAGCACCATGCTGTGGGAGCGTGTGTGGCCAGGGCCGAGTACCGCCAGTATAACTGGTGAGCACTTTTGGCCGCAACTTCCTGCTTGTGGGGGTTCAGGCCCTCCAGGTATATAGGTAGACAGTGGTGGTGGATGGCCGACTGCTCTTGGGAAGCAGCTCGGAACCACCCGGATAGCCCCATCGATGCCCGAATGCCCGGCATCCTCGCCCCGTCCCTCCCGAATCGATGCCCCGTTGCCGCTGGTTTGCGGCCTAGCGCCCCGGGTCGTTGCCCTATCGCCCGGGGTCGTTGCCCGTCCGACTCGCGTCCATGCCCGGCCACATCGGCCCGGTGCTCGATCGCCACGGGGTGACGATGGACCCCCACGGGGCTACGCTCATCCCGTTCGGATCGATGCCTGAGACGCCCCGGATGCAACCCCGCCCAATCACCATGCTGTGGGAGCGGGTGTGGCCAGGGCCGAGTACCACAGGCTGGGCCGAGTACCGCCAGTATAACTGGTGAGCACTTTTGGCCGCAACTTCCTGCTTGTGGGGGTTCAGGCCCTCCAAGTATATAGGTAGACAGTGGTGGTGGATGGCCGACTGCTCTTGGGAAGCAGCTCGGAACCACCCGGATAGCCCCATCGATGCCCGAATGCCCGGCATCCTCGCCCCGTCCCTCCCGAATCGATGCCCGGTTGCCGCTAGTTGGCGGCCTAGCGCCCCGGGTCGTTGCCCGTCCGACTCGCATCCATGCCCGGCCTCATCGGCCCGGTGCTCGATCGCCACGGGGTGACGATGGACCCCCACGGGGATACGGTCATCCCGTTCGGAACGATGCTTGAGACGCCCCGGATGCAGCCCCGCCCAAGCACCATGCTGTGGGAGCGTGTGTGGCCAGGGCCGAGTACCACAGGCTGGGCCGAGTACCGCCAGTATAACTGGTGAGCACTTTTGGCCGCAACTTCCTGCTTGTGGGGGTTCAGGCCCTCCAGGTATATAGGTAGACAGTGGTGGTGGATGGCCGACTGCTCTTGGGAAGCAGCTCGGAACCACCCGGATAGCCCCATCGATGCCCGAATGCCCGGCATCCTCGCCCCGTCCCCCCGAATCGATGCCCCGTTGCCGCTGGTTTGCGGCCTAGCGCCCCGGGTCGTTGCCCTATCGCCCGGGGTCGTTGCCCGTCCGACTCGCGTCCATGCCCGGCCACATCGGCCCGGTGCTCGATCGCCACGGGGTGACGATGGACCCCCACGAGGCTACGCTCATCCCGTTCGGATCGATGCCTGAGACGCCCCGGATGCATCCCCGCCCAAGCACCATGCTGTGGGAGCGTGTGTGGCCAGGGCCGAGTACCACAGGCTGGGCCGAGTACCGCCAGTATAACTGGTGAGCACTTTTGGCCGCAACTTCCTGCTTGTGGGGGTTCAGGCCCTCCAGGTATATAGGTAGACAGTGGTGGTGGATGGCCGACTGCTCTTGGGAAGCAGCTCGGAACCACCCGGATAGCCCCATCGATGCCCGAATGCCCGGCATCCTCGCCCCGTCCCTCCCGAATCGATGCCCCGTTGCCGCTGGTTGGCGGCCTAGTGCCCGGGGTCGTTGCCCGTCCGACTCGTGTCCATGCCCGCCCTCATCGGCCCGGTGCCCGGTCGCCATGGGGGGACGACGGACACCCTCGGGGCTATGCTCGTCGCGTTCGGATCGATGCCCGGCCGTCCCGGATGCAACCCCGACCAAGCATTAAGCTGTGGGGGCGTGTGTGGCCAGGGCCGAGTACCACAGGCTGGGCCGAGTACCGCCAGTATAACTGGTGAGCACTTTTGGCCGCAACTTCCTGCTTGTGGGGGTTCAGGCCCTCCAGTTATATAGGTAGACAGTGGTGGTGGATGGCCGACTGCTCTTGGGAAGCAGCTCGGAACCACCCGGATAGCCCCATCGATGCCCGAATGCCCGGCATCCTCGCCCCGTCCCTCCCGAATCGATGCCCCGTTGCCGCTGGTTTGCGGCCTAGCGCCCCGGGTCGTTGCCCTATCGCCCGGGGTCGTTGCCCGTCCGACTCGCGTCCATGCCCGGCCACATCGGCCCGGTGCTCGATCGCCACGGGGTGACGATGGACCCCCACGGGGCTACGCTCATCCCGTTCGGATCGATGCCTGAGACGCCCCGGATGCAACCCCGCCCAATCACCATGCTGTGGGAGCGGGTGTGGCCAGGGCCGAGTACCACAGGCTGGGCCGAGTACCGCCAGTATAACTGGTGAGCACTTTTGGCCGCAACTTCCTGCTTGTGGGGGTTCAGGCCCTCCAAGTATATAGGTAGACAGTGGTGGTGGATGGCCGACTGCTCTTGGGAAGCAGCTCGGAACCACCCGGATAGCCCCATCGATGCCCGAATGCCCGGCATCCTCGCCCCGTCCCTCCCGAATCGATGCCCGGTTGCCGCTAGTTGGCGGCCTAGCGCCCCGGGTCGTTGCCCGTCCGACTCGCATCCATGCCCGGCCTCATCGGCCCGGTGCTCGATCGCCACGGGGTGACGATGGACCCCCACGGGGATACGGTCATCCCGTTCGGAACGATGCTTGAGACGCCCCGGATGCAGCCCCGCCCAAGCACCATGCTGTGGGAGCGTGTGTGGCCAGGGCCGAGTACCACAGGCTGGGCCGAGTACCGCCAGTATAACTGGTGAGCACTTTTGGCCGCAACTTCCTGCTTGTGGGGGTTCAGGCCCTCCAGGTATATAGGTAGACAGTGGTGGTGGATGGCCGACTGCTCTTGGGAAGCAGCTCGGAACCACCCGGATAGCCCCATCGATGCCCGAATGCCCGGCATCCTCGCCCCGTCCCCCCGAATCGATGCCCCGTTGCCGCTGGTTTGCGGCCTATCGCCCGGGGTCGTTGCCCTATCGCCCGGGGTCGTTGCCCGTCCGACTCGCGTCCATGCCCGGCCACATCGGCCCGGTGCTCGATCGCCACGGGGTGACGATGGACCCCCACGAGGCTACGCTCATCCCGTTCGGATCGATGCCTGAGACGCCCCGGATGCATCCCCGCCCAAGCACCATGCTGTGGGAGCGTGTGTGGCCAGGGCCGAGTACCACAGGCTGGGCCGAGTACCGCCAGTATAACTGGTGAGCACTTTTGGCCGCAACTTCCTGCTTGTGGGGGTTCAGGCCCTCCAGGTATATAGGTAGACAGTGGTGGTGGATGGCCGACTGCTCTTGGGAAGCAGCTCGGAACCACCCGGATAGCCCCATCGATGCCCGAATGCCCGGCATCCTCGCCCCGTCCCTCCCGAATCGATGCCCCGTTGCCGCTGGTTGGCGGCCTAGTGCCCGGGGTCGTTGCCCGTCCGACTCGTGTCCATGCCCGCCCTCATCGGCCCGGTGCCCGGTCGCCATGGGGGGACGACGGACACCCTCGGGGCTATGCTCGTCGCGTTCGGATCGATGCCCGGCCGTCCCGGATGCAACCCCGACCAAGCATTAAGCTGTGGGGGCGTGTGTGGCCAGGGCCGAGTACCACAGGCTGGGCCGAGTACCGCCAGTATAACTGGTGAGCACTTTTGGCCGCAACTTCCTGCTTGTGGGGGTTCAGGCCCTCCAGTTATATAGGTAGACAGTGGTGGTGGATGGCCGACTGCTCTTGGGAAGCAGCTCGGAACCACCCGGATAGCCCCATCGATGCCCGAATGCCCGGCATCCTCGCCCCGTCCCTCCCGAATCGATGCCCCGTTGCCGCTGGTTTGCGGCCTAGCGCCCCGGGTCGTTGCCCTATCGCCCGGGGTCGTTGCCCGTCCGACTCGCGTCCATGCCCGGCCACATCGGCCCGGTGCTCGATCGCCACGGGGTGTCGATGGACCCCCACGAGGCTACGCTCATCCCGTTCGGATCGATGCCTGAGACGCCCCGGATGCATCCCCGCCCAAGCACCATGCTGTGGGAGCGTGTGTGGCCAGGGCCGAGTACCACAGGCTGGGCCGAGTACCGCCAGTATAACTGGTGAGCACTTTTGGCCGCAACTTCCTGCTTGTGGGGGTTCAGGCCCTCCAGGTATATAGGTAGACAGTGGTGGTGGATGGCCGACTGCTCTTGGGAAGCAGGTCGGAACCACCCGGATAGCCCCATCGATGCCCGAATGCCCGGCATCCTCGCCCCGTCCCTCCCGAATCGATGCCCCGTTGCCGCTGGTTGGCGGCCTAGTGCCCGGGGTCGTTGCCCGTCCGACTCGTGTCCATGCCCGCCCTCATCGGCCCGGTGCCCGGTCGCCATGGGGGGACGACGGACACCCTCGGGGCTATGCTCGTCGCGTTTGGATCGATGGCCGGCCGTCCCGGATGCAACCCCGCCCAAGCACCAAGCTGTGGGGGCGTGTGTGGCCAGGGCCGAGTACCACAGGCAGGGCCGAGTACCGCCAGTATAACTGGTGAGCACTTTTGGCCGCAACTTCCTGCTTGTGGGGGTTCAGGCCCTCCAAGTATATAGGTAGACAGTGTTGGTGGATGGCCGACTGCTCTTGGGAAGCAGCTCGGAACCACCCGGATTGCCCGATCGATGCGCGAATGCCCCGCGTCCTCGTCCCGTCCCTCCCGAATCGATGCCCCTTTGCCGCGAGTTGGCGGCCTAGCGCCCCGGGTCGTTGCCCGATCGCCCGGTTTCGTTGCCCGTCCGACTCGCGTCCATGCCCGGCGCTCGGTCGCCATGTGGGGAAGACGGACCCCCTCGGGGCTATGCTCGTCGCGTTCGGATCGATGCCCGGCCGTCCCGGATGCAACCCCGACCAAGCATTAAGCTGTGGGGGCGTGTGTGGCCAGGGCCGAGTACCACAGGCAGGGCCGAGTACCGCCAGTATAACTGGTGAGCACTTTTGGCCGCAACTTCCTGCTTGTGGGGGTTCAGGCCCTCCAAGTATATAGGTAGACAGTGGTGGTGGACGGCCGACTGCTCTTGGGAAGCAGCTCGGAACCACCCGAATTGCCCCCTGTCGATGCGTCCGAATAGCGTCCATGCTCGACCACCCCGTCCGGTGCTCGGCTGCCTTGTGGCAATGCCCGACCCCCACGGCACTATGCCTGTCCCTTTCGATTTAATGCTAGGCCACCCCGGACACATCCCCCCCCATGGATGCGTCGGGCTAGCGTCCATGCTCGACCACCCCGTCCGGTGCTCGGCTGCCTTGTGGCAATGCCCGACCCCCACGGCACTATGCCTGTCCCTTTCGATTTAATGCTAGGCCGCCCCGGACGCATCCCCGTCCAAGTAGCCAGCATCTGGGTCGCGCATTGCCTGGGCCGTGTACCACAGCAAGGGCCGAGTACCGCCAGTATAACTGGTGAGCACTTTTGGCCGCAACTTCCTGCTTGTGGGCGTACGGGCCCTCCAGGTATATAGATAGACGGTGGTAGGCGACCGTCAGCCCATGCACCCCGATGGCAGCCGTGCTCACGCGTGCGTCCTGTGTTGCCGTTCACCCCGGACGGCCCACGCGCTGACGCTGCCCCCGTGCCCGATGCTCGGAACCTCCCGGATTGCCCCTCCCCCCCCCCCCCAATGGATGCGTCGGGCTAGCGTCCATGCCCTGCCTCCTCGGTCCGGTGCTCGGCTGCCTTGTGGCAATGCACGACCCCCACGGCACTTTGCCAGTCCCTTTCGATTCGATGCTAAGCTGCCCCGGACGCATCCCCGTCCAAGGAGCCGGCTTCTGGGTGGTGCACTGCCTGGGCCGAGTACCACATCATGGGCCGAGTACCGCCAGTATAACTGGTGAGCACTTTTGGCCGCAACTTCCTGCTTGTGGGCGTACGGGCCCTCCAGGTATATAGATAGACGGTGGTGGGCGACCGTCCGCCCTTGCACCCGGATGGCAGCCGTGCTCACGCGTGCGTCCTGTGTTGCCGTTCACCCCCGGACGGCCCACGCGTTGACGCTGCCCCCCGTGCTCGATGCTCGGAACCTCTCGGATTGCCCCTCCCCCCCCCCCCCCCCCCCCCCAATGGATGCGGCGGGCTAGCGTCCATGCCCTGCCTCCTCGGTCTGGTGCTCGGCTGCCTTGTGCCAATGCACGACCCCCACGGCACTTTGCCAGTCCCTTTCGATTCGATGCTAAGCTGCCCCGGACGCATCCCCGTCCAAGGAGCCGGCTTCTGGGTGGTGCGCTGCCTGGGCCGAGTACCACATCATGGGCCGAGTACCGCCAGTATAACTGGTGAGCACTTTTGGCCGCAACTTCCTGCTTGTGGGCGTACGGGCCCTCCAGGTATATAGATAGACGGTGGTAGGCGACCGTCCGCCCATGCACCCGGGTGGCATCCCCGCTCACCCGTGCATCGTCTGATGCCGTTTGCCCCGGACGGCGCATGCGTTGACGTTGGCCCCGTGCCCGATGCTCGGAACCTCCCGGATTGCCCCACCCCCATCGATGCGTCGGGCTAGCGTCCATGCCTGGCCACCTCGTTCAGGTGCTCGGCTGTGCTTGTGGCAATGCACGACCCCCACGGCACTCTGCCCGTCCCTTTGGATACGATGCTAAGCTGCCCCGGACGCATCCCCGTCCATGGAGCCAGCTTCTGGGTCGTGCACTGCCTGGGCCGAGTACCAGAGCATGGGCCGAGTACCGCCAGTATAACTGGTGAGCACTTTTGGCCGCAACTTCCTGCTTGTGGGCGGACGGGCCCTCCAAGTATATAGGTAGAAGGTGGTATGCGACCGTCCGCCCATGCACCCGGATGGCATCCCCGCTCACCCGCGCATCGTCTGATGGCGTTCACCACGGTCGGTGCACGCGTCGACGCTGCCCTTGGGGCGGATGGTTGTCCGTCTTCCTCCTTGCATCCTTCCCGCCTCTCACCCGCTCCAATCTGCTTGATCCGTCCTCTCCTTGTTGCGGTCCTGGGCGATGTGCTTGTCATGCCCGTCCAGTCCAGTACCCTTTACGTCGCAGTCGTCATCCGCCTAGTTTGCAGATTTGCACCCATAAGCCCCCAACACCCCATTCTGAGTTCGCGTGCGGGCGCGCCCGTTTGCTGCCCGAGGGTAACCGTCCACCGTGTAGTGTGAGCCACACCGCTGGACGTTGCTCCCGGGCAGCTGCCCCCCTCCGCTCCCCCAACCAGTCCCCCCTGCTGTTTACGCGTGCAGGCGCGCCCGTCCAGCTTGTCCGCCTCGATCACCCTGCATTGCTTGGTACGTGAGCAGACGTGAGCTGCGCCTCAATCTGTCCCTGCCCCTCGACTCGATTTGTTCCTCGACTGTGGGTTTTGCACTGCCCCCGTCCCCGTCCTCACGAATGGGCGACGCGGGGTGCTGACGGTTGCCTTCCGCGTGCGGGCGCGCCCGTCCAGCCGTTCCCCACTGGTCTCCCTGCACTGCAGGGCGATACGTGTGGGTGCGAGCTGCGCCCGGATCGGTCCCTGTCCCTCGACTGTGGGTTCCGAGCTGCTCCCGTCCTCGTCCTCCCGGACGGGCGACGCGGGGCTGCGATGGATGGCTTTCGCGTGCGGGCGCGCCCGTCCAGCTCTCGTGCGCATCGTTCTCCCAGCACTCCTGGGCGAGCTGCGCGGACGCGGGCTGTGCCTCGATCGGTCCCTGTCCCTGTCCCTCGGCTGTGGGTTTTGCAGTGCTCCCGTCCTCGTCCCCCGGGTCGGGCGACGGTGGTTTTGATGGTTGGCTATCGCGTGCGGGCGCGCCCGTCCAGCTCTCGTGCGCAGCGTTCTCCCTGCACTCCTGGGCGAGCAATGCGGACGCGGGCTGCGCCTCGTTCAGTCCATGTCCCTCGATTCGATATGTCCCTCGGCTGTGCCTGTAGCAGTGCTCCCGTCCCCGTCCTCTTGGTCGGGTGACGCGGGGTTGCTTTGGTCGGATTTCGCGTGCGGGCGCGCCCGTCCAGCTCCGTTCCCCACTGATCGCCTTGCCTTGCACGGCGGCCTCTGTGCGGACGCGAGCTGTGCCTCGATCGGTCCCTGTCCCTTTATTCCATATGTCCCTCGGCTGTGGGTGTAGCTGTGCTCCCGTCCTCGTCCTCCAGGACGGGCGACGGGGGTTGCGATGGTTGGCTCTCGCGTGCGGGCGCGCCCGTCCAGCTCGTTTCCCCATTGATCGCCTTGCCTTGCATGGCGGCCTCTGTGCGGACGCGAGCTGTGCCTCGATCTGTCCCTGTCCCTCGATTCGATGTGTCCCTCGGATGTGGGTTTTACAGTGCTTCCGTCCTGGTCCTCCGGGACAGTCGACGGTGGTTGCGATGGTTGGCTATCGCGTGCGGGCGCGCCCGTCCAGCTCTCGTGCGCAGCGTTCTCCCCGCACTCCTGGGCGAGCAATGCGGACGCGGGCTGCGCCTCGGTCGGTCCCCGTCCCTCGATTCGATATGTCCCTCGGCTGTGCACTGTAGCGGTGCTCCCGTCCTCGTCCACTTGGTCGGTTGACGCGGGGTTGCTTCGGTCGGCTTTCGCGTGCGGGCGCGCCCGTCCAACTCTGTTCCCCACTGATCGCCTTGCCTTGCACGGCCTCTGTGCGGACGCGAGCTGTGCCTCGATCGGTCCCAGTCCCTCGATTCGATATGTCCCTCGGCTGTGGGTGTAGCTGTGCTCCCGTCCTCGTCCTTCTGGACGGGCGACGGGGGTTGCGATGGTTGGCTTTCGCGTGCGGGCGCGCCCGTCCAGCTCTCGTGCGCCGCGTTCTCCCAGCACTCCTGGGCGAGCAATGCGGACGCGGGCTGCGCCTCGGTCGGTCCCCGTCCCTCGATCCGATATGTCCCTCGGCTGTGCACTGTAGCGGTGCTCCCGTCCTCGTCCACTTGGTCGGTTGACGCGGGGTTGCTTCGGTCGGCTTTCGCGTGCGGGCGCGCCCGTCCAGCTCCATTCCCCATTGATCGCCTTGCCTTGCATTGGCGGCCTCTGTGCGGACTCGAGCTGTGCCTCGATCGGTGCCTGTCCCTCTATTCGATTTGTCTCTCGGCTGTGGGTGTAGCTGTGCTCCCGTCCTCGTCCCCCCGGACGGGCGACGGCGGTTGCGATGGTTGACTTTCGCGTGCGGGCGCGCCCGTCCAGCTCTATTCCCCATTGATCGCCTTGCCTTGCATGGCGGCCTCTGTGCGGACGCGAGCTGTGCCTCGATCGGTCCCTGTCCCTCTATTCGATATGTCCATCGGCTGTGGGTTTTTGCAGTGCTCCAATCCTCGTCCTCCGGGACGGGCGACGGTCGTTCAGTCCATGTCCCTCGATTCGATATGTCCCTCGGCTGTGCCTGTAGCAGTGCTCCCGTCCCCGTCCTCTTGGATGGGCGACGCGGGGTTGCGATGGTCGGCTTTCGCGTGCGGGCGCGCCCGTCCAGCTCTATTCCCCATTGATCGCCTTGCCTTGCATGGCGGCCTCTGTGCGGACTCGAGCTGTGCCTCGATCGGTGCCTGTCCCTCCATTCGATTTGTCCCTCGGCTGTGGGTGTAGCTGTGCTCCCGTCCTCGTCCCCCCGGACGGGCGACGGGGGTTGCGATGGTTGGCTTTCGCGTGCGGGCGCGCCCGTCCAGCTCTATTCCCCATTGATCGCCTTGCCTTGCATGGCGGACTCTGTGCGGACGCGAGCTGTGCCTCGATCGGTCCCTGTCCCTCTATTCGATATGTCCGTCGGCTGTGAGTTCTGCTGTGCTCCCGTCCGCGTCCTCCGGGACGGGCTGCGGGGGTTGCGATGGTTGGCTCTCGCGTGCCGGGCTGCGCCTCGGTCAGTCCTTGTCCCTCGATCCGATATGTCCCTCGGCTGTGTGTAGCAGTGCTCCCGTCCCCGTCCTCTTGGATGGGCGACGCGGGGTTGCGATGGTCGGCTTTCGCGTG
>JASFXW010000231.1:0-63833 GCA_030490835.1 Annona cherimola | reverse complement strand
ATCATGTTTAGCAATGATCTTTTGTAAGCACTGCCAAGATTCCAATCATGATTTGTCATCTTCAGAACAGCAATGGCATTGACTTTTGCAGGCTGATACAAGGACAAAAGCAAGATCTTCAAGAAGGATTGAGATACCTGCGACTGAGACTGTATGTGGTGGGCTGTCCAAAGCTGAGCTTTTGAAAGCTCAAGAGAAAGAACTTCAATTGGCTCATCAGGACAGAGTTGTTGAACAAACGAAAGAGAGGAAAAACTTCCTTGAAGCTTATGTCTATGATATGCGAAATAAGGTAAACACTTTCCTTTAGCCCTTTCAATGTGGTAAAAGGTATGGTATAAGGACGTTGGTAAAAATTGTGTTAATTTCTTGCGGGATTTAATTTTTGAGTAGCTTTTTGACACATATCGGAGCTTCACTACGGATTTTGAGAGAGAAGAGATCTCCAGAAACCTGCAACAAAACAGAAGAATGGCTGTATGAGGATGGTGATGATGAATCTGAAAAGGTTTACACGGAAAAGTTGGAGGAACTAAAGAAGGTAATTTAGCATCTGCTTAAAAAACTTACATGGTCCTCTTTTTCTGCTTGTCATTCGGTGTTCAGTCACATTTGATAGTAAGAATTTTCTGGTTTGCCAGTTTGGAACACAATAGGGGAAATTTCTGAGGAGAGTATCTTATTCACATCTTGTTTGTTACGCCAAAGAGTGCAAATGACATCGAAATGGTTTCCATTTTTCTCAATAGCTCTCTGCAGAGCAACAGTAAATGCAAGTGATTGTTGGTCTGTTGGCAGCAATGCCCAATGGGTTTGTTTGAAATTATTATCCATCAAACTCATTTGTGTTTTGATCTTAATGTTTGTTTTATACAGTTAGTGGATCCTGTTGAGTACCGGTTCAAAAATGAAGAATCTAGACCTCAAGCAATTAGGGATCTTTTGAAGCGCATTGTGGATTACAGGGTGGCTGTCAAATCACATGCTGCTGGTGACAGAGATTTGGTGAGGCCCCTGTAATCCCTGTACGAAAGCAAGGACTTGGTTCATTGAGAATAGTTTCCTGATATTTTGCTGCTCTTCTTGTTCCCTTGGTAAATTGTTAGGTCCTTAACGAATGCAACAAAGCAGAAGAGTGGCTGCGTGAGAAAATTCAACTGCAGGAGTCACTGCCCAAAAATGTTGATCCAGTTTTAAGTTCTGATGAAATCAAGAAACAGTCAGAGACACTGGACATGTAAGAATTTGTCAATCCCAAGTAGAGTGAAATCAGTTTATTATGGAATGTTCTCTACATGCATGCTCATGCATAGAAACATTCAACTAGAAAAAAAAAAAAGGAAAGAAAAAGAACCTGTGGTGTTAGTGCTGGCAAATTCATTGCTGCTTATCCTTGGGGTCATTGTTGGCCTTCATTCATAAAGAATGCTGAGTTACTGAGGAACATAACAGAGTTTTGATGTGTCCTTAGTCCTATGGGAGGGCACATTCATCATGGAGCTCCCTCTTGTGAATATTTTGTTGTCTTTGCTGTGCATGCTCTGATGGTGACAATTTCAGGCATTGACAGGTGTATCATTTTTCCATTTGGACAGTCTTTTCTTTCTTTCTGGGATCTGATCTATTCATGTTACTGGTTGTGCGAGCAGGACATGTAGACACGTAATGAGGGCCAAGGGTTCACCCAATAGGTCAGGTGAAACAAGGGGATCAGACCAAGGAAACACAGCTGACAACATGAAGACAGATTGATGTTGGCTTTCTAACCAACTGCAACTGAATTCCTTTTCCTCAACAAGGCATTGGTTATAGTGTGACATAAGTTTCTTGTCTCATTTCTCAACAACCTGTCGTGATTAAACATTTGTGTAACAGGGAAGGTCCCATACTGGGGGAATTAGTCCCACTAGTCCAGGTGGGCTGCCCCCATCTTCTGCCCTCAGGGTTGCAACCTAGTTTTTTGTGCCATCACCAAGTGTTTTTGTTTCCCTTGGACCTGTATTATTTTATGGCCATCTGCCGCGGTCAAATGTATATGGCAATTTGATTTTTCCATTTATATTTACCCTAAACTCTTTCATTTTTGCTTAGATTTCTTTTGTTGTTTTAATTTCCTTTTTATTCGTTTCCCTGTGGTATCTAGGTTGCACTTAATGAGAGACTCATTAACATTTCGGGAGTTGGGAAAGAAATTTTAATGCAAATCTAATGTTCTCGTCTGCTCGCCCGCATGATTGTGTACAAGTTGAATTCAGTTTACCAAGTTTACCACAATTCCAAATTGGCACAGGAAATTCTTCGTAGAGTCCGTCGGTCGCCTTTTGCATTCATTCACTTTTAGCCTATTATGCATGTTGGGCCCCACTACTATGGAACCGGGTTGCCAAGAGCTCTTCAAGCTCACTTTGATAATTTCATTGAATTTGTTTTGATAATCAGTGTAATAACTGCTTGTTTAGTGAGGAAATTTTTTGATGGTTATTATATTACAATCATCTCAACTGATATCAACTGATATTATAAGTGAGCTCTGAGTGATTCTTACAATTTATCTAACAATGATTTTATAAATATTTCAAATGTCTCAACGGATGGGCAGTGGCAGACGTTCTCACAAATTAGAGAGAAATAACGTCATTATATCGTGCGGCGACTAGCTAATATAGAAATGCATGCACCACCATTTGAACCTAAGATGTCCACATGCGGGATAGTCTTTGTACCACCGAGGCACTTCCTCATATGATGGTGAAATGTTACTGTGCCAATTAGGAACTTAAAATTCATTCAAATCGAAGTTTTAAATGAGCCATGAAATTATTGACATCATATAAGGTTGACATATTAATGTACTAAAATCGTTTAACTGAACTATCAATTATCAACAATAAAATTGAGGTGATTTACAAATAAACTCATAAAGTTAACTATAATTGCAAATGTACTTAGTTTTGAAAATAGCGAATTACCCTTACAGTTTGCAACTATTTGCAAGCATACCTGAACATGATATTCTATTGAAAAGTCATTTAAAATACTTCTAAATTTTTGAAATTGCTCCCATCTTCCCCTTCAACCTGATATTCTGTGTCATTACTCTACTAATCTTCCTCATTTAACATATTTTTCTTATTTCCAAACATGCTACCAAATCAATTTATCCCCTTTGAAAGATAAAAAAAAATACTATGCATTTTTTTTTATACACAAAATACTATGCATTGATATTAAGAACAGAGGAAAAAAACGGTAGGGAGTTTGACAGCGTCTTTTGAAGTGACGACGAGATGGCGACCCAGCACCAAATGCCTCAAGAATCCCAAACAGATTCATATTAATGCCCATCACAGCTGGTCATTGCTGTGTATTGCAGGTTATATGATGCAACACCAATTTCGTCAGCAGTGAGTTTGGAATTGTGGTGGTGATTGCTGTTTATTGCAGTGTTCATAAATGCAACACCAATTTCGTCTGTGGGGTATGGAACATGAATCCCATCACAATATTTTAGATGATTTAGATGTTGAAAAACTACTTTAAAGTTGATATTTTAATATCGAACTATTTTATTATGTTAATTTTACACATTTATAAATGGGACCTATGTACAGTGACATTAAAAAAATAAAAAGATTTCCAGGATACTATAAATGATGCTAAATACAATGGATGAAATGAATTTTTTTATCAACCATCAAGATTTTAAAATGAATTTTTTTTATCAACCATCAAGACTTTAAAAATAGAGGAGATTTCATAGAAGCGTCTCTGATATACCATTACATTCTGATATACCATTACATTTAAGGGGCGACATTTGGTTAAATTTAATAATTTTTATATAAAATGTAGCAGAAACTATTGTTTAATACAATTATTAGAATTTATCTACAAATAATAAATTTTTTTTAACTACATGTAATATAACATTTAGTTTTAGCTAACCAAATTAAAATTCGGAACAAAAAATGAGGCCACATATAACGAAATTTTGTTGTAGCGTATGCAAAGTTGATAACTATGTTAGTAACTTATTTATGGGAATTTATTATAGGTTAGACGTATGTCTCTTCAAGGAAATTATGGTATTAGTTTAGTTTTGTGTCTTTCCTTTAACAGGTATGCAAAAAATGCAGTATTATTCATTTATTATTGAATTGATATCATGCCAAAAATTTTGCATTTAGCAACAAGAAAATTGTTCCAAAAATAGCAGATATTTAATCTACTTAGGAATTATTAGCAACAAAGTTCTTCTTTCAAAATTCATTGCAAGTTCGTCTTTTGCAATAAGATAAGTCATTGTAAATACGTCTTTTGCAACATGATGGAGTTGTTGCAAATGATTCTCACCCATGGTCATTCAAGAAAAACCATCTCCATTAATCATGGTTAACAACGAAAAAAATTTGTTGCTGCTATTTATATTTGCATCTGTATTCAAATGCTGTTGATATTTACTTTTTGAGATAGGAGGTGTTTGGTTAGAGATAAAACTTTTTGATGAAAAGTCATCAAAAAGTTTTATCTTATGATAAAAATTGTCAAGTTTGATAGAAAATAATATGATATGATAGAGATAATGATGAGGTGTAAAGAGAATAAAGTTAAAATAGATAGATTTGTTATATGGATAATTGTGTGGGAATGATTGAAAAGTAGTATTGTTTATACGGGAAAACATAAAAAAATAATTAAACAATAAGATAGTTATGGAGAATAAAAAGTTTTAAATTGAAAAGTTTTGGTTGACATTTTTTGTGTCCAACCAAACACACCTACTGTAAAACTGGAATCATCGTGCAAAGAAAGGACTAGTTTTGTTGCAAGAGCCTCTTTTTTTTTTGATAATTTTTGACTTGTCTTATAATATATCATTTCACCTTATTTTTAATAGCCTGCTGCTCTTTTGAAGCCGGATGCATGGCTTCCTCCGTGCATCCGGCCCAAAAACTTATTTTTTTAATTTTTTTAATAGGTAAGTAAATCTAGGTGTATTAAATTTATAAACCAAATTTTACCATTTTTGGATTTTTTAAGTATTATTTTTATTTTTAAACACAGTGGTATTTTCGTAATTTTCTAACAACTTACCCATTAAAAAAAATTAAAAAATTAAATTTTTGGGCTGGATGCATGACTTCCTCTCCGTGCATTCGGCTTCAAAAGATCAGGACTCTTTTTTATAATTAAGCTCAAATATCCTTACTATTTCTCTACGTCCATATTATATCAAATCAGCAGGGGAGTCTAGCCATGCTTCTCAAACGGAAGACTAAACACCTAGTTCGAGAAACAAAGCTGTCACTGAGATTTAATCCCGAACCAGTCGTCAAGCAGGCCATCAGTGGTACCAACCGGTTCAAGACAGAGACAACATTCTCGTCATAGAGTAATCGATTTAATAAAATATACAAACTAGACAAAGATCAAAAGTATTCAAGAGATCCAGGTTTTTGATTACTCTGCTTACTCTGTTACGAATGCTTTCAAGTCCTAGTTTGGTGTCATATATGTACTAAAGATGCTTATCTCTCAAAGAAAATATATTTTTCATTTTGTACGTTTTAACTTTACAGAAGCACTTTGCAGTTTGTACACAACACCTTTTCACTCTGCTTACTCCGAAACGAATGCTTTCAAGTCCTCTGTTTAGTTGGCTTGTTGAAAGAGAGAGCATTGTATTAAGTTTGTTGGTGACATTAAAAAATTAACGCGTTGTAAGACATTCATCTGCAATGGAACCAGCAGTAGAATGGAAAAAAGTATTTGGATTGAACTACTATGACCACCATTGGCCAGCCATAGGTGGGATCCAACTGCGTTTGACGGTTTAACATTTATTTATAATAAACATGTTAATTTAAGTGTATTTAATTTTTACTATTTTTGATATATTTATATTTTTTGATTTTTAAACACAAAATATTATGTTAATTTTTCAGAAATACAAAAGGTTAAACGACTGGAGGTGATTGGGGCCTAATTGCGGCGGCCGCATGTGATCGCTATTCATACTTTTTTTGTTCTTGTAAGTGTATGTCTATATGATTTTACAGCATTTTATGTAACATGTTTAATTTTTGTTACTTTGGCTGAAAAATTTCTTTTTTTGTTGGTATCTATTTTATATTGATCTCAATATCTATTACAATCAAATGCTGTGGCATAAAATCTGAGGACAAAGCTACACCTAAACAATCTCTCAATGGTGGCCGGCGGTGTTAATATAAAGAAATAATTTAACCATCGAAAGATTCATTTTCCTCATCGTTATTACTATTTTCAATCACTAGTTCGTATGATCTGCTAATACTATATTTTTTTTTATCTTCAAGTAATTTATTTAATCATTATTCTTAATTATATCTTTTTTTATTTTTCTCTTTTTCTCTACTTTTTCGTTTCGTCCCTCCCTTTCACACTTCTTTCAGCGCAATGCCATTTTTCAAAATTCTTTGAGCTTGTGCAGCGCTCAAGAGACACCTCTAAACTTATTTGCACAAGGCGCATACCAGCAAGGAATTAAAATTTAAAAGGGGAAATGCAAAATCATGAAATTTTATTAGCAACGATGCACAGCACATGAAGAAAGTTACCAGCAAGAAATGAATGACAGGATGGGACGGGATCGACCAAACAAAGTTCTTGAATGGAGGATCGAGGAAGAGGGAAAATTCCACTCGAGTGGAAGTCGTGAAGAGCTGCTATGATGTTTCTGTGTGGGATCCCCAGACTTGTCCTCTCCACAAGCATGCAAGTAGGCAATTAATCATATAAATGAGAAATTTAATTAATTAGGTCCATTTAATTCATTTCAAACCCTTCAATTCATGAGCAGCTGCTGTTGCTTCATTACTGTTCAATGGAAGATTGCTTCTGTGTGTCATCCCATTGACTCAATCTCTTCACTGCCTCCTCAACCTATAATCCACAGCAACCACACACCAAAAATGTGTTAAATTTCTTGAATTTCCACTCATAGTTAATTATTAGTCATTGATTTTTCAAAAACATTTTAAAAATTCTCTCATGCTAACATTGGCCAAATTCTATAATGTCTTGATGGCTATTGGGTAAAGCCGCCAAAGTTAATTCGTTAAACTTTTAACTTCTGTAAAAAGTAATAACGATAGAAAAATCGTGACAAATAGAACTGACTGAAAAAGAATGGCGTATGATGATGGATGATGATGATGATGATAAGTACCTCTTTGTTCCAATCCGTCTTGTAAGTCACCCACATCAAAATAAGAGTCTGCATCAATGTGCCACCGATCATTCCAGACCATATTCCCTGCATATGCGGCCATATGAGCCAGATTTCAATGCTCCGCGGACAAAAGTGGAAGTCAAAAGATTATGCATCCAGAAATTCAAGAAGCGCTGACGGATGCTATCAAAAAAAAAGCACCGATGGAGAAATGATCCAAACCCAACGATGCTTTAGAGATCATAGTCCAAAGATGAGGTGCCCCTCCGACGGTCGCAATCCAGTTATCGGAAAACCACAACGCACATCGTTTTAGGGGGAAGATGTTGAAAATGTCACTGTTATGGGATGTGACGTGGGGGGATCTGGACGCTCGCCTTTCGTGGACGTGACATAGAAAGTATTTTTTTTTTAACTTATTTTAGTTGTTAATTATTACTATATTTTTAGTACTATTTTATTTTTATTCACTACATAGTAAACATGATTTTACTTATATTAACGACATGGACCGTTTACTCTACTCAATAAATAGAATAAATAAAGAAGGAAGAAAGACAAACTAGATACTTCCAACAATGCAAAAGATACTCAATAAATAGAATAAATAAAGAAGGAAGAAAAACTAGATACTTTCAATAATGAAAAAGATACTCAATAAATATAATAAATAGAGGAGGAAAGACAAACTAGATACTTCCAACAATGCAAAAAATAAAGTTAGTCAAAAAATAAAAAAAAGATAAATAAATTTCGGTAAAAATGTAAGTAAACTTTAAAAGATAATAAAGTATTATATTAAAAAAAAGATAATAAAGTAAATGAGAAGGGCATGTTGTCAACCATAATAAAATATATGAAATTAATTATGAATTAAAATAAAAATATGAACGTTTTTGTTTAGAAAGATATATAAGTAATGTTAAAAAATTTAAAAACCAAAAAGAAAAGTCCACTGCCTACCTTAGCGCCAAGGTTGAACTTGAATCCCAGCAAGGAACCGATCGGAACTCCAACAATGTAATAGCATCCAACGTTTACGTACGCCACAAACTTTTGCCATCCGCATCCAACAGCCACACCTTATGTGCATGAAATTTTAAGCGAATATTAATAATATACACAGAAATAAAATTTTCCAGCCATAGAATTAAGGGATTATTTGATTGAGGGATGATCCCATGCGTCGGCCTTGGGATCCATTTTTAAAATTTTTTTTTATAAATATGTAAAATTAAGTGTATTTAATTTATAAATCAAGTTTTGACATTTTTAAGTATTTTTAGTTTTAAATATAATGACACTTTCGTAATTTTCTAACCTTTTAAAAAATCAAGAAATAATAAAAATGGGTCCCACCTGCCCCATGCGGCCGCGTGGGATCATTCCTCCATTTGATTAAAAAATTGTAACTATTCGAGAAGACAAAGATGAAATAATTTAAGATAATTGAATGCGTCTGGTGGACCGACTGGTGACTACTGAGATGAAATGTGAGTTTTTTGCAAAATAAACCTTATAGTTTTACTTAATTGCAATTTAGATAGTATAATTTGGATATTTTCAAAACAGATATTGTAAGTTTTATCTGTCAAAATTTTACAAAATATACTCAAAAGTTGACAGGTAATTAGAGTTGATGCACATAGAAATCAAAGTTTATTTTTTGTAATATTTTGAAAATTAAAGAATCTATTTTAAAAATACGTCATTAACTCACATGGTATATTTTGCAAGAACTATATAATCCCAAACAACGCGATTGGAATATTAGAATAAACTAAAAATACATATTTGCATTAGACATCTAATGGACAAAATGAATATAATCAGAAACCTAACATGGTCAAAATTTTAAACGCATTTCTCATTTAGAAATAATTTGTAATAAGAAAATAATCACACAAAACGTGGTTATACCGTATAGCTTATTTAATGCAAGGAAATGCGGAAATGGAACTGTAGATACCGGACAGGACGGGCTGAATGCCATTGAGGAGAAGCGTGAGAGCGAGCAAGGGGCAGAGATCCGATACAGCCTCCGCCACTCGTTCTCCCCCGGTGAATGCATAGCTCATCTTGTGCCGGAAGACCAATGCAAGGACGGCCGCGATGACCGAGATGACGAACGACAATATGGTGACTATCACCACTGAGAAGGCTGTAGACTTTGGATTTCCGGCTCCAAGCTCATTGCTGACCCTCACACTGTATACATGCACACACACATAATCAGATGCGCGCACACATATATTTGGGCTTTGTTAAAAAAAAATATTTCAATACAATCGATTGTAATTTAAAACTACTTGATTTATATATTTTTTTTCAATTATTTAGCTTATATATAAAAAATCAAATGCATTGAAAATTTTATAATCAATAATTCTAAAATATAATTATAAATAACCTTAGTCATTTACATTTGTTACAGATTATATACAAACCTAAATAATATAATTTTTCATGTCATGCAATGCAAATATTGATGAAGGTAATTTGCAAATATACACGCATAGTTTGACCATATTTGCAATATACTCATATAGTTCAGAAATTACAAATTATCCCCGTATAGTTTGATTATAACTGTAAATATACTTACGCCATTATAACACCGTTATTATACTGTTACGAAATGAGTATATTTGTAAAGCTTTGAAAACTACGTGAGTATATTTGCAAAAACTAAATATACTCACTTAATTTTTGAAATTGCGAATATATCTATAGTTTTCAAACTTTTGCACATGGGTGTATTTGTAATTATAGTCAAACTATGTGGGGGTAATTTGTAATTTCTGAAACTATAAAGTCAAACTAAGTGAATATATTTCCAAATTACCCTATTAATAAAGTAAAACATGATGGGTGACGAATTTTACAAAAGATTAAAAATCAAAAAATAAAAAATCCAATCAATTTCACCACACAATGAGTTGCATTCAAGATTATCTCCTGTGTTAATCAAGTAGAATAGGTTCCACAGGTGAATAGATTGATTTTCACCGACCGATTAATTATATTTATCAACTGCTTTTTAGTTAGGATATGAAGTAATTATATTTATGAGTAGGCTACACTGATTAGGATATGAAGTAATTATATTTATGAGTAGGCTACACTAATTAGGATATGAAGTAATTATATTTATGAGTAGGCTACACTTGAATATGAACTCCTGAAAAAAAGTACTTCCAAATCTTATGTGGCTCATCAATGGATTCAATCTGGATTATTTTTAATATCCTAATTAAAAATACAAAAAAAATATATGAATTTTAGAAGAAAAGTAATTTGAAGGGTGAAAACCACCAGTGCAGTTCTGTGTTTGACAAGTCTCACTGGCTACACACAAGCCCATGATTGAGCGCGCTTTGGATCAGGCGAATGACGCTTTTGAAAAACTCTCTTTCGCGGACTGAAGTATACAGATGAAGAGAAGATAAATAGAGAAAAGGACAAAGCAGCAGCTTACCTTGCGGCGGCGTTCAAACCCACAGAAATCATGAAAACCCAACCTTGGATCGTCATGCTGTCCGTCACCACAAGAGTAAAGCAACACGTCAGTAGGATAATAATGAACATGGCTTAGGTGAGATGGTGATGTGTAGAAAACGATCACATCGCCAAACCAGAAACCAAAGACATGGCTTCAATAAGATGGTGATAGGAAGACAGAGAACAGCCGTCATAATAGAAATTAAGTACATGAATTCTATAAGAATGTAGCAAGTAGAAAAGATCAGATCAAACAAGAAATCAAAGACCCAATCAAGAAAAAATAATAATAAGGAAGGGATGGCTCGCACGCAAGCTTTGACAAATAAAAGGAAACAAATCTTTTCGGGTACGTGCGGTGGGTACATTGGGTTCCCACCTTTTTGATTCGAAGTTCTAGAATTGTGTATTAAGACATCCTATTTGAATTGCAAGGGGCTTTATTATAGATGGAAGTTAAAAACAAAGACAGCTTACTGCATCTAGCCGGGCAAAGCTGGATCGTCTGGATTTCTTTCAAAACAGCCACTACCATCAGGAAGGGATCATGCGCCGGTTCCACCAAAACACCTGACCTCATGCACACACATATATCCCTGAATTCCTCTCAAAAGATCATACGGGTTTTGCCATATCCATGCCTCAAGTTCTCCAATTTTACAGTTACTTTCTACTTTACCTCTCAATTATGTTACTGGGCAAAAAATAAGTCTCAATTCTGCATATTCATACTTCAGACTGGATATAATTTTTTTTTTTTGATGATTAAGTTAAATGAAAAATACGTACCCTTTTATGCAATTGCACAATATTTGGAGACTATCATCCACCCGTACACTTACTATCAGACACTCAAGAAAATGAAAGGCCATTATCATGATATAGCTTTGCTATGTTTTTTATTTTATTTTTATGTAAGGCTCTCATAAATTGTGTTAAACTTGAGATATGAATATCCAAGATTAAGAATATGGGTAAAAGAGAACAAAATTATAAATCCTATCCCAAAGATGTGTCCGGGAACGACAATATTTTTTCAACTTTGCCTATATATTTACAATTATTCTGTTTATTTTAATTCTATTTATCATTTCACATTATTAGTATAATGTTTAAAATATTTTAAAAATTTTTCCAGAATCCCACCAAATTCACATGTGTGTGGGTGCTCCAACACGAGCGATTGAATAAATCAAAGTCACAGAGGTGTACGCATCAAACAAGGACGGTGCGACTCGTGAGGTACGGGCGTGCGTGCAGTGGCCACAAAAACACACGTGAGCTGCCTGACACATGTTTCCGTTTCAGCTCTCCACCTATCCACGTGCCGGAAAGGCAGCTTACGAGGGCCAGATCGATTGACATAGCTTCTCGTTTCTCCCGTTCTGTTTTGACTTGTGACTTTGGTACGACAATTTGGCGGCGAATAGGTCCTATATAAGACAAAAGTAAGAGGCTTCTCGAGCTAATTTTTTTTTTTTTTAAATTACATTTTATATACAATACTGATTTTACAATAGGGTACATTCACACCTCTTACATTTTTGGAAGGAAATTTTTACCTAACACACCCGTATATAAGAGAAATGCAATAAAATCCTCCTTTTAAGAGAAAATTTAAAAGACAGCGCACACAAACGAAACTACGCGTGTGATTGGTAATAAATGAAAGTTGTTAAGTTAAAATTTTTCAATCTAAAACTTTTCACTCTTTACAATTACCATATTGTTTAATAATTTCTTCATATTTTTCTATATAATTACCTTACTTTTCAATTATTTCTACACAACTACCAACACAACTAACATATCTATTTTAACTTTATCCTATTTATTTCTCATCATTACCCCTATCATATCACATCATTCGACAACTTCTACTCTCTACAACTTTTCATCAAAAGTTATATCCATCCCCAAACACATCCTAAATGTCAAATATTCTTCGAGCATACTAAAAGCGATAAAATTTTTACATGAAAAATTTTTAATGTAAAAATTATTAAATCAATAAAAAATAATATAATATAATAAAGGTGACGATTATGTAGAAATAATTAGAAAATAAGATAATTATATAAAAATATGAAAAAATTAATTTTAAAATAAAATAGTTATAAAAAGTGAAAAATTTTAGATTAAAAAATTTTATACTTTGCATTTGTCTAGGAGGAGGGCCCAAGTTTGATCCGGACGGAGGGAATTTGTTTCTCTATTATATTCTGGTGGAACTTTATACTTGGTGTAGTGAACTTGTGTTTCCAAAATTAAGTTGTAAAAATGTTTCAGGAGTTGATTATGATACAAATTAAGATGATTATAAATATATACTAATAAAAAAGTTTTAATTTGACATTATCTACGCAGTACCGAACACGCGCTTTAATCTAAATTGGTTTCAAATTCGGATCGATTGAAAATCAGCCATCTCAGTTACCACGCTGTCATCACCTGCGTGGTGCATTCTCGACCTATTCTAATTTCCCGCTAAACTGGTTTGACCCTCCTCTACAGCTGTACCAGACGCAGATGTCATGCATCAAGCCATCAACCACCACGCCCAACAATCATTTAAACAAACGCAAACACAAGATTCAAGTTAATTTTTCGTGGGCAATGATTCAATAATACGTCCGTAAGCATAGAGGTCCTATGCTCCTGTACCCCCTTGATTTTTTAAATTTACAATATTTGTAAAATTTAAATTATTTATCTATGATTCCAAAAATTACAGTATTGCAAAATTTTCTATGTTATGTTTATACTAATATAAATTTTAAAATATAATATTTATAAATTTACTCTCAAAAGGTGTTATTTTTAATAAAATATAAGTTTTTCAATTAATTTATTTTTAATAGCATGATAAACTAATTTCAAAATATATTTCAGAATTAAAATAAAGAGTAAATATAAAGCGTCCATACATAACAGTATATCTTATAAATATCAAACATCATAATTAACTATCAAATCATGTGACTATCAAAATTCAAATCTTCAGCTCTATAAAAAAAAACACTCAAATCTTCAAACATTAATTATGACCCACTCATGCATATTTTTATTTGTTAGGTTTTATAATATTCTAAATGAAAAATTAGGATAAAGTAGATGAAGGGCATGGATATTATCAAATTATTGTAATTTGTATGTCACATAAAAAATCATCCTCCTCCAACTCATAACCTAAATATTCAATTTGGATTATTTTATAATAAAATATTAAGCCATATTTATATTATTTCGCACGTGTATAAAAAAACCCGAAGTATAAGCCAGGCAAATCTTGCCCTTGCTACCAATCGGGTAAAAAAAAATAAAAATCTTACCTTTCCCAAAGCTCAAATGAAAAATACAGGTTAGACCTCAGTGCCTCACCTTAACCATCTAAACTGCCTAGACATCAGAGACCGGTTTGGGATCCTAAATATACCACGTGATTTAAAATATATGCAATATTTTTAATACAACTAATTTATTTTTTAATAACGAAGATAATTCAAGCGGGTTGCGCCGAAACCTTAACATGATCGGGTTGAATTCATGATAGTAAATCATTAATATAAGATATTAAATCATTTAAAGTTATATTAAGATTGAATTATTTTAATTAAAAAATTTAAAAAGGCAAAATTATCCTTTTGATGGAGGAGATAATGGTAATTTTAATAAAAAATTACGATGAAATGTTATGAATGTAAGAAAAAGTTTACAAAATATTATAGATATATTAGAAATTAGGTACAAATGTGATCAATATAAAAAAAATTATCCCTTATTTCTCATTATTACTTTTATTATTTTGCATTACTTTTTTTTTCAAGAACTTTTACGCCACCACCTTTTCAGTCAAAAATTTTATAACTTGGCGTGAGGCACTCTTAATAAAAAATATTTCAGCCGGCCAAAAAAAAAACTACTGTGAAATTCAACGCAGGATTTAGGAATGGACAACAGCTAGCTGGGTATGCTGCTTCTTACCATATAGAGAGCGAATCCAGCGCCAGCTCTGGGTTGGGAAGCAGACCAGCCAGCAAGACAAGAACCTGAAAATACCAAGTCTCCAAGCAGAGCATCACCGCCGACGCCGCCGAGAGCTTGAAGAACTCGCCGAGGCCGGAGAAAGCCTGCGTCGTGAAACCTGCCCACGTATACTTGCAGCGGTCGCTGGTGACGATGTAGACGAACTGGGCGATGACGATGATCCACCAGGAGAGGCTAAGGACGAGGGAGGCCCCCAGCAGCCCCATGTTGAGCTTGTAGATGGCGAGCCAGCTGAGGAGAAGGTGGAGGAGAAGAGTGGCGGTGGAGATGTACGCGCTGGGAGCCACGATGCTCTGCGCCTGCATGAACTTTTGGATGGGGAAGTTACAGGCGTAGGCGAAAATCTGCGGGATTAGGCCGAAGACGAAGAGGGCGGCGGCGGAGGCTATCCGCTTCGACTCGCCCAGCAGGATTAGGAGGGGCTCGGAGAAGACGTAGATAACTGTAAGCGGGATTCCGGTGAGGGCGAGGAGGATGGTGGATCGCTGGAGGTAGACGCCCAGCATATCGAACTTGCGGGCTCCGTACGCTTGCCCACACAGCGTTTCCACGGCGCTTCCCATGCCCAGCTGAAAGAAACAGAGCAATCACGCAACAAAATCATGAAAAATCCACTCACTTCAAAAATAATACACATACCCACAAAGAGCGAGAGATTACCATGAGTCCGTAGGCGAAGATCTGGATGCCGGTGTTACCAAGAGAAGCGGCGGCGAGCTCGAGGTTTCCCAGATGGCCGGAGAACATTTGGGTGGACATGGACATGATGTAGTTGATCATGTAGACGACGACGGCGGGGCCGGCGAGGAAGAAGAGGAGTTTGAGCTCAATCCAGGTGGCGTAGCGGAGGCGGGTCCTCCAAGGCAAGTGTGTGTCGTTGAGGATGCGCTCGAGACGGTCGGCGGGGCCGTGGCTCCCCGTCCGCTGCGGCAGCAACGGTGGCGGTTGCAGGTCGCATGATTTTAGGAGTGGCTCCTCCCCATCTCGGTATACAGAAGAACCCATGCCCCCTCTGCCCTGGAATTCTTCACCGGCGGGGAGAGAGAGAGAGCGAGAGAGAGAGAGAGACGGTGGGAGTGCAAGAAGCCAGGCCAGCTTGTTATAACGCACTAATAAGGAATTGGATGGAAGGCCACTGCGGATTGATCTGGTAGTCTGGCGTGGCCGACTAATTCGGGTCGTCCAGCGGACTACATGGATTGTAGTATTAATGGCAAGCACGGCGGAAAAAAAAAAAGAAGAAAATTTAAGGTTGTATTTGTCATTAACGAAACTCTTCAAAGAAATTTTTTTTTATTATAATTTTTATTTGAAATAGAAAAAGTGAAGTGATATGATAGAAATAATGATATGAAATAAAGAGTATAAAGTTAAATAAAATAATGATATGAGTAGCTTGAAGAAATGATTAAAAAATAGAGTAATTATATAGAAGAATGGAAATAAATTATTAAAAATATAATGGTTGTGGAGAATATATTTTAAAAATAAAAAGATTATACAAACCTAGACATCTAATTTCATCTAATTTATCTTTTAATTGTGTCATATACTTTTTGAGCAAATTTTACATATATCAACGAATTTTATCTCTAATTTCATTTATATTTATGAATTTTTAAAATTTCAAAATATACCTACTTATTTTGCCAAAAATTCCATTTATACCTATGTCATTTGGAATTTGTTAAAGATGCCACTAAGTCTTTATAAGATAATGAAAATGTCTGTTCATAATTATAATTCATAGTTAAAAATTTATATTCGAATTTTTAGTACTTTTACCGCTACAAAATTATATATTATTTAAATACAAATTTTTAATTTTAAGCAAACCAACCTCAAGTTATATTAAGAAATTAAACATATTCATTATTTCACTGGGGTGCCAATAACTCATTTAATAGATTCTTAATAGTGTATATATATAAGTAAAATTTTAAGCAAAATATATGAGTAAATTTAAAATTTTTAAAAATTCATAGATATAAATGAAACTAAAAGTAAAATTCAGGAGTATATATAAAAAATTCCCTTTTTATTTACTTTATACTTACTATTTTATTGTTTATTTCCTTTGCCGTTCGTTGATATTGCGTGGCGGTGACCACATTGTGGCATACGCCGCGGATTATGATTCTGCTTTTCGATAGCGCCCTTTACCGCTCTTTACCGGACTCGTTGTAGTTAGCGGAGCAGGTTCACATGCAGAAGCACAATACGTCCATAAGCTGGAAGAAAAATCATCATATGATCCAACGTCCATTAATGACATCTGGCCCACATCTATTTTTTTTTGAAATTGTATTATTTATTTAATTTTATTTTAAGAAAAGTATAATATAATAAATATTCGGAGTTTTATTTTTATGATACAATTCTATGGGCGTCTTAATCGAGGCTTCCATAGAGCCAAGAATGTCACGTCAGCTTCGTACAATTTTCTTGGAGCTGCACCTTAGTTTGGTTCATGGACGTGCATTGCATCCAACTTATCTTATATGACCAATAATAATAAAAAAAAAACCCACACCTTACCGCATACGTGGACACTGAGCTCATGCAGGCGGCATAGAGCATCAGCCATGACATGCGTCCCTTGCGAGCCGGGAACGGCTTCCGTGCGAACCGCCGTCCCCGAGCTGGAACCATCTCGAATAAAATGAGTATTTTATTTTTATTTTAAAAATCTGTAAAATTTTATATAATACGAAATGTTTTATATGTATATGTAATTTTTTAGACTTATCTTAATATTTTTTTGATATATATTACTACAAGTTTTGGGCATATTTTTATACTAAATACATAACTTTCACCCATTTAAAATCATATTAATATTTGATTTGTACGATTTCACTATGAGCAGTACCGGAATATATTTTAAGTAATATATAAATTGAGAATTCTAAAATACCCGATTTTTGTCATGGTTTCCGCGGATAGCGAAGCCGTTGCCATGCGAGCCGCGGAGGACTTGCCAGCCTACTTCGCTCTTCAGCGAGCGCGTGTTGCAGAACGTGTGGAGCATGGACTAGGACAGAAATTTATCTGGCTGTTTTGTGGTATACATTAATTTATATTTGGATTTTGGATGTCCTTGTTGGTAAGTAGGGTGCATTTGTGGGGATGCATCTTTTTTTTTTTTTTTTTTTTTTAATGGACTGCCATTTGTCTTGGAGTGTATGAATACATTGCGATTTGTCTTCTTGTTAGAGCCTACGTGCACAAATTGTCATTGGCCTCTTAATAAGTCATGGATTTCTCAGCTCTTTGAGTGAATGAAAGCCAGCCAATTAGAGTGTAAGGATGTCAGCCTGGTCGCCATTTTTGAATATCAACTAAAGAAATGATGGGCAAACATTCATTCTTTCATAGTTAAATGTTCTTCAACACGTCACGCATATAATATAAAAAAATACTTCTAGAATATATAACAGATTCTAAGGAATTACACAATTTTCATTAATTGCACTCAAGAAGATGTCTTGATATCTCGAGGCAAAATTTACTCTCTATCCAACATCTTCATACATACTCGATTATCTTTAACACTCCTCCCTCGTGTTAGTGACGAGAAATTTCTTACTTCCAATTTATAACTAAAATTTTCTGGCTTTGGACAAAATAACAATCATTCGTTTAGTGTTTTCGTTGGTAAACAATTGCTTAGTTTACTCATCGAAAACGGGATGAAATTAATGGTATAACTAGTTGGATACGGAGAAAGATGATCTGTTGCTTGAAATCGAAAATGGGGAAAAATGGAGAGCTAGTCAAAGGTCTACATGATTTGGGTTTTTCAGAAAGAAACTTTATTGCTTCAGCTGTTAGGAATCAAGGGCTTTTTATACATATGTCATGCTGCAAATCGGGTTAATCGGGTGGTCGAAAAATCGAAAATCAGGACTGTTGAACTGGTTTATTTTCAATACATAATAAACTTTTTCCATCCAACATCATTTTTTGTCCCATCCTTCTCCAATCCCAACCATGAACAGGCGATATTTACTATTTTTGGGACATGGCCCGATCGTGACATATGTTCGGTACATCACATGCAGTGAATCATTTTGTCCAGGTTTGGATCGATAGTCGTCCCACAAGATAAAGAAGGGGAGAAAGTCTTTTGTGTTTAACTCATTGCAATGATTAATATTCTCATCGTGTTTAGAAGAAGATTTCAACTTCTATCCACCACACGATCACGAGATGAGTCATGATTAGCTTAGCCGTATGATTGCATCTTGGCATATGCGGATCTCGAGCAGTACGATCGCTGGCATTTCATGTTACAGATTTCTTCGGAAATTATGGGAAAGTGGGACTCACAATTTATTTTGTTTTCGTCTTGTTAAAAATATTCTAAATAGAATTTACTTATTTAAGGTGACAATTATTTTATGACAACAAATCCAGCTAAGAGCAAGACAGTTCCTTGCAAAATCGTTGTCGATATTGTTGTATTTACCCATCAGTAACATCATAGCAATCGCAAACTCCATAGCAACGAAATAGCGTCGCAAATAATCAATTTTGTCGCAGTATTTAAATTAGACATTTCTACGGTTGACAAATATGACAGAAATGGCTTACTAGCAAACGATAAGATTCACTACTTATAAAAGTTAAGAAGAATTTTTTATTTCTTCATTATTTTAGAAAAATGTTTAATAACGATATATCTAGAGAATGATGGTTACTTAATATCCCAAAATAATTTTAGCATGGAAGATATCCTGAACTAGAATTCCTTTTTTGAAAAAAAAAGGTTTATCGCACCATAATATGTAATGCTTGATTGGAGCATTCTTTTACGTGTAATAAATAACTCAATGAAATTTAGAATATATTATAGAGGAAAACAAAATTAAAAAGAATTGCAAGCCCCATTTAATTTTCAAAGTTTTCTAGGCAACATATAAATTAAAGCATCATTCCTAGTAATATCCTCATTGTTAAAAAGAGATAATAGATAGATGACATTCTCAATCCCAGTTTAACATGTTGGCATACGTATTATTTTAGTTATTTTTGTCTCAGATTTTCAACATAAAATATGTGTAGATTGTACATTGTTCTAGGATTGCCTAAATCCACGTTAGTTTTGAATAGGACTGCCTAAATCTGCGTTAGGCTACAGATTTCCTCGGAAATTATGGGAAAGTGGGACTCGCAATTTATTTTGTTTTCGTCTTGTTAAAAATATTCTAAATAGAATTTACTTATTTAAGGTGACAATTATTTTATGACAACAAATCCAGCTAAGAGCAAGACAGTTTCTTGCAAAATCGTTGTCGATATTGTTGTATTTACCCACCCATCGGTAACATCATTGCAATCGCAAACTCCATAGCAACGAAATAGCGTCGCAAATAATCAATTTTGTCGCAGTATTTAAATTAGACATTTCTACGGTTGACAAATATGACAGAAATGGCTTACTAGCAAACGATAAGATTCACTACTTATAAAAGTTAAGAAGAATTTTTTATTTCTTCATTATTTTAGAAAAATGTTTAATAACGATATATCTAGAGAATGATGGTTACTTAATATCCCAAAATAATTTTAGCATGGAAGATATCCTGAACTAGAATTCCTTTTTTGAAAAAAAAAGGTTTATCGCACCATAATATGTAATGCTTTTTTTTTTATCATCATAATACGTAATGCTTGATTGGAGCATTCTTTTACATGTAATAAATAACTCAATGAAATTTAGAATATATTATAGAGGAAAACAAAATTAAAAAGAATTGCAAGCCCCATTTAATTTTCAAAGTTTTCTAGGCAACATATAAATTAAAGCATCATTCCTAGTAATATCCTCATTGTTAAAAAGAGATAATAGATAGATGACATTCTCAATCCTAGTTTAACATGTTGGCATACGTATTATTTTAGTTATTTTTGTCTCGGATTTTCGACATAAAATATGTGTAGATTGCAATGTTATTAAAACTGGAACGGACCGGGAACCGGTCCCAAGTCCGGTTCAAATCACCACGGTTCGGTTCAAAAGCAAAAAACCGCCCGAACCGGTAAACCGGCGGTCGAACTGTAGTGACCAGTTCAACCGGGTTCGACCGGTCGGAAAATAAACAAATAATAAATATATATATATTAAAAAAAACGGATGGAAGATCGAATCGATCAATCAGCCGACGCCCGAATCCCCGATTTCTTCCCCTTGCTTGGAAACCCTAGCCGACGCCCTCTTTCTTCCTCGTCGCCGTCCGCTGCACTCGCTACCATCCGGGCGCCTCATCAGTCGTCGTCTTCATCGCCGTTCGCGTCCGTGCCATCGTCTTCGTCGCCGTTCGCCGGGCGCTGGACGAGTTGTCGCTGCCTCGCCGGGCGCTGGATGTGCTGCTGCTAGCACTGTCTAGGGGTGTAAATCGGGTCGGGTTGACTCGGGTTGGGACAAATACAACCCTAACCCACCTTTTAAAATTCCAACCCAACCCTACTTTCAACCCTACTTTTCACATCTTAACCCAACCCTATTTCAACCCACCTCAAATCGGTTCGGTTCGGGTTAGAAATCGGGCTAATAGATTACACATATTATCAATGCTAGTTAAGTTTTTGTTCACCCAAATTTCTAAAATAACAAAAACAATGATACTTGTAAAAACAATAAGTACTAATAAAAGTTCTACGTACCTTAAAAGTGGAGGATAAGTTTAGTAATTGATTCATTCTTTTGCTTTTGTATTCTTTGAGCAATGATGTCTTCTGCAAGTAAAAAAGTGAAAGCCAAGTAAAAGTATTGCAGTAAATTATGCAAAATAAAAAAAAAGAATATTATAGTCTTACTTACCTTCTTAGTTGGCTTCTAAGCAAAGCAGCAAAACTACAAACATCTCAAACTCCCAATTGACCTGTTCGGTTATTCCAAATCACCAACGCAAGCAAACATCTAAACAACCTATTTACAATGCAATATAACCAAATAATCCAAAGATTCCAAACACAATTTCACAACTAATTAACCAAATATATTTCCAAACTAAATAAATTCAAATAACATTTCACAACCAAATAGTCGAACATATTTCCAAACTCCACACAATTGTATTTAAATATCCAAACAATATGAATGAAATACACTCTCATAAACATATGTTATGAATCAAGAAATAGAAAAGCCCTCCACATCCATTGTGGCAAAGTACGGAGATAAAAGCGTCTACTTCGACTTGGAGGACGTCGGCAACACCACAGGCCAGTGGGACTTGTATGGCTCAGATGCTCCATCCCCTTACAACTCTCTCCAGGTTGCCTACTCCTCTCGTTTTATTTTGGGGATGAGCGTTAACATGTGATTTTGGGTGGCCAGCGGCACCATCATGCTGCATGCATGGTTTGCAAGAATCCTTTGTTTTGAAAGCTCATTTTTACACTTGCCATTCAACTCTGTCTTGGGCACAAATTTTGTGGCACTTGCCACTCACGCACTCAAACACAATGGTCAAGAAACAATGCTTGTTCGTTAGGGAATTCGGAGAAGAGGTAAAAGAAGATTTTTTTTTTTTTACATATATAGAAAAAAAAATGAAAAGAGAAATCTAGAAAATGAAACTAAAAAACCCTCCTTTTGGGGATGTGCAAAAAATGATCGAAATGTTTTCCCCCACATTTTCACGTCTTTCAGTTTGATTTGAGATTTAACCAATTAATAACCCTTTTTCATCATTATTTACGTTTTTAATCAATTTTCTGACTTTTTATATAATTATCCTATCTAAATTTTCCATGTTTAATTTATTTTAAATCATTATCATTTTCTCTTTTTTACGACTCTTTTCTGCATTTTCGAATGTATCCAAACAAAAGAATGGTATGTAATAAAACGTAGTACAATAATTTAAATAGAGTGAATAAAGATAGAACGAATAAACCTTTCAAATGAAAGATAGAGAATGTGACTCAAAATATACGTAATAAGAAGAAGAAAATAGGTTTTTAATAGATGTCTCATTGAGATGGAGATTGGGGAAAAGAGGCCATCCTTTTTCCTTGTCAACTAATTCAGTGATTTTTCATGCCAAATGCACATGCAAATACGAGTAAGCCTGTTGTGGAGGGCTGTTGGGATTGGATATAGGCCAGCAAAATATTGCAAAGTATAGGCAGAGTAAGCCTGTAATTTCGCCTGCTTCTAATGTGCTCAAGCAGAATAACCAGAAGCAGAATCGTGCATCTGCTAAAGAGGTGCAGCACAACAGAAGAGTAATGCCTGGTGAAACCTCTCAAGGGCGGAATAAAATATTCAACAAGAGTTCTGAAAACTCCAAAATCAGCTACAAGAATGGAAGCTTAGAGCAGACTGGATTGGAAAAAGAAGCCCCACATTTAAGAGTAAAAAATCTCCCTCGAAAGAAACGAGCTATAGAAGCGAATTTTCATTCTGAAAGAAGCAGATTTGTTGATACTTGTTTGCTGGATAGAGGAGAGAAACCTGTTCAAACTCGTCCAGTGATAAATGAGCACCTAAATTTACTAGAAGACAGCAGAAGGAAAGGCGTGTTGGACGCCGGCGGGCATGATTTCAGCGGCACCGGCACGATTTCAGTGCCTCGGTCGTCTGCGTGTTGGACGCCTGGACCTTGCTCGAGCGCCGAACTGCCGATGCCGTCTGCGAATGCTGGTGCTGTGCTGCCGAACGGAAGATCGGGAGAGATGATGTGGTCAGGAAAATCGGCAGAAAGCTAGAAAGGGCTAATTTCAGACGGACGGGACGACGGGTAGGGTCTGAAATCTGAATCAAATAAGGGATTCAACAGGGGCAAATCGGGTCGGGTTGACCGACCCCTAACCCAACTCAAACCGATTTTTAAAATTGGGTCGGGTTGAACCCGATTTTTAAAACCCGAAATTGCAAAAACTCAACCCAACCATGTTAAAAATCGGTCCGGGTTGACACTGTCTGCTTACTCCACCGTCGTCGTCGACTCGTCAAGCACGCACTGCCGGCCGCCGTCTCTGCCTCTGGTTGCTCCGGTCGCCGTCTCTCCGGTCAGCAGCGAAATTGCAACGCAGCATATTCAATTTCGAATTTCATTATTTCAAATTTTCAATGCTTTAATATTCATTTAATAAATTTTAACATGTTTAGTATTATGTAATCTGTATAGTTAAAATATAGTATAAATTTAAGAAGAAAATTTAAGAAGGTAAATTCATTTTGATTTTTCTTATTTAAGAAGAAAATTTATCATTTTATATTTTTTTGTAATGAATTTGAAGTTAATAATTATAAAGTGATCAAAAATAAATTGCAAATATTTGTTGAGAGGATAAATGTAAAGTGTTAATCTGAATTTCAACTCATTTTATATTTGGTTGAAATGAAGTATTTATATACTTTTAAAATTTATGTTTGATGAGAATGATGCATTTAATGGTTTATAAACTTCTAAATTTTCATTTTTTGCTAAACATAAGAGATATTCTTAATTTTCATATTATTAATTATACAAATTTTGAACACTTACTGATCTGTTTTATTTCTTATTTTTTCAGGTATGTTTATAGCAATTCATCAAGGTACCGAGATAAAGAGGAAGAATTCAAGAACCAACAACCAAACAACAACGGTCGTAGCTTATTATAAGTTTAAGTCTTTCAGGTCAGTTAATGTACTTAATTTTTTAAAACTCGCTATTAATTTTTTCCTGCATATTTTGTTCTTATATTGTGGTCCTTAAAATCCAACATATATATTTAGGATTTATAAAAACATAAGTTTATCAATATATTTATTTAAAATTTTAAAAAATTTAATATTTATAATGTCATAAATATTAGAGGTGCAACTCGGGTCGGGTTATACCGGGTTGGAGTGAACCCAAACCCTAAGCCAACCGGGTTGAAGAAAACCCAAACCCTAAGAATTTAATCCGGGTTCGGACCGGGTTCGCATTGGTTTTGGTTTGGTTTCGGGTTAGAATTCGGGTTACCAATAAACTGTTTTTTTTCTAATTTAATTGTAATCTAAAAGAAAATTATTGAAATATACATACCTGTGTTTATGAAGTCAAGTGTAGCGAATAACTAATGGAAATGACTCAAGTGTAGCAAATAAAAAATAAACATATCATACCAACTATTGTAGTTGAAACTAAACATTATCATACAAATTGTTGAAATTGAATTCAAATTGAATATTTATCATACAAATTGCTAAAATAGAAATTGACCACTTGTCATACCAATAAACTTAAAATATGAATCAAATTTATACTACAATCTAAAATTCAAACTAACAGATTTCTCATACTAACAGAAAGTATAATATGAAATAGATTTATCATGCCAACTCAAATTCAAACATAGTCCACATAACAGTTATTCAAAGCAACTAAATCTAAATACACTAAGCATAATAGTTCAACATTCCAATCTAATTTAAGTGCAATCCAAATTTAAAATGACGAATAAACAAATCTCAAGTTTAAATAAGTTTACATCCACTTTTAAATAAATTCAAAATTCAAATGAGTTCATGTCTCCAAAGTTTCCAAAAAAAACTAAAAAACTATTCGAAGACTTCCAAGTAATTTTTCCCTTGATTTCCATTTGTATTTTGAATGTCAAGTTCTTACACGTGCGGTTACCCCTCATATATTTTTAAATTTTTTTTTAAATATCCATATTAACTATATGTTATAAATCATTAAATCATAGTTATTCATTAATTTAAATCAATTAATCACTTAAATTAAACCATTTGACTGATATATATTAAATCAATTAACCACCTATATATTAATATTACAAAAAAATGTATAATTTATAAAAAAATTATATAAATTACACCGGGTTCAGACCGGGTCGGTGCGAACCCGGTTTTGGTTTCGGGTTTCTACGGGTCGGGTTGAAACCGGGTCTATGTTGGGAAAAAATCTTAAAAATAAACCCATTTTTGGTTTTGGTATCGGGTCGGGTCGGGCGGGTTCGGACTGACCCGGGTACCAAGTTTCACCCCTAATAAATATGTCATGCTGACGTCACCGGTTCGAACCAGACCAATTCCTTTACCGGTTCAATCACCGGTTCGGTTCTGACAACATTGGTAGATTGTACATTGTTCTAGGATTGCCTAAATCCACATTAGTTTTGAATAGGACTGCCTAAATCTGCGTTAGGCTACAGATTTCCTCGGAAATTATGGGAAAGTGGGACTCGCAATTTATTTTGTTTTCGTCTTGTTAAAAATATTCTAAATAGAATTTACTTATTTAAGGTGACAATTATTTTATGACAACAAATCCAGCTAATAGCAAGACAGTTTCTTGCAAAATCGTTGTCGATATTGTTGTATTTACCCACCCATCGGTAACAGCATTGCAATCGCAAACTCCATAGCAACGAAATAGCGTCGCAAATAATCAATTTTGTCGCAGTAATTAAATTAGACATTTCTACGGTTGACAAATATGACAGAAATGGCTTACTAGCAAATGAAAAGATTCACTACTTATAAAAGTTAAGAAGAATTTTTTATTTCTTCATTATTTTAAAAAAATGTTTAATAACGATATATCTAGAGAATGATGGTTACTTAATATCCCAAAATAATTTAGCATGGAAGATATCCTGAACTAGAATTCCTTTTTTTTTTTTAACAAAAAGGTTTATCGCACCATAATATGTAATGCTTTTTTTTATCATCATAATATGTAATGCTTGATTGGAGCATTCTGTTACGTGTAATAAATAACTCAATAAAATTTAGAATATACTATAGAGGAAAACAAAACTAAAAAGAATTGCAAGCCCCATTTAATTTTCAAAGTTTTCTAGGCAACATATAAATTAAAGAATCATTGTTAAAAAGAGATAATAGATATATGACATTCTCAATCCCAGTTTAACATGTTGGTATACGTATTATTTTAGTTATTTTTTGTCTCAGAATTTCAACATAAAATATGAGGAGATTGTACATTGTTCTAGGATTGCCTAAATCCACGTTAGGTTTGAATAGGACTGCATAAATCTGCGTTAGGCTATCAACCAATAAATTATTTATAAGCGTATTATATTGGTTGCTCAACTTTCAATTAACAACATAAATATAATAAAAATATTCGACTAGTCTCAAGCCTTCTTTTTATTTTTTAATTATTTTATTAATCTATTTTTGTATTGCGTCTCCATCCAGGTAGTAGGTAGCACTTGGAAGATATGACAAGTGGATTCATCTCTACAATTTCCATTACAAGATGCTAAATTCAATATTCGTGTAAGTTCGACTAATAAAATTGAAACATCTTTCGGTCCTTCAACATAAATATCAAAGACCGCTGAAGATCATGGCAGCGACATTAATTTCTCTTTACAAACCTTGCTAATATATAAGACTATACAGTATTTTCTCTTCAAAATTTTTTTTAATGATGGATTATAAGGTGTTTTTACATCCGTACCTACAAGGTGGTCGAAATTGCAAACGTACTCTGACTTTTGTAAAATTTGTATTCAAATTTAAATGGTTTAATTGAGATTGCAGAGATATTGCTTAGGTTTTAAAATGAAAAAAAAATACTCTTATCGATAAACAAAAGCATAAAATGCAAGAAAATCCTTTAAAAAGTAAAAGTTCTTGTAAAAAATATTTCCAGCATTAAATAGATCATAGATGCAGATTTTACAAAGTCATAAATGCTTGCAATTAAATAGTTGCAATTTTGTCTAAACCTTATGTGGAGTTGTATGGAAAGATATGAAAATAATTAGAGTTTAATAATGTTCAGAATCTTCGGAATTCGTAGGAGCATATTTAGTTTTTGAATTTTGTGATTCTGAATGTTCTAATTTAACACTCAGAATTTTCTAAAAAGTGAGCTTTCTCTCTTTTCCAACCATGAGATATAAAAAAGAAACCATATACATAACTCATTATAACCATTTATGTAAGCACCACTTTTCTTGTTTATAATTCAGTACATTATTAAATATTAGAAATTAGATATTAGGGTTTATGCTCATAAAAAATTCATACTTTGTTAGATGACTTATGCCCGTTTAACTTTAAACTTTATGAAATCATTTTCAATTTACATTGATATTTATGATAGCATAATATATAATTATTTATGTAGATATGTGTATAATCTGACGCAACAAAATTTGTTGTTTATAGTTATTATATGCTATAATAAGCAGTGTTGTCAGAACCGGACCGGACCGGCCGGTTCAACCGGGAACCGGTCCAGTGTCCGGTTCGACTACATACGGTTCGGTTGAATTACATTAAACCGTTCGAACCGTCGAACCGACGGTTGAACCGGACATCCCGGTTGGACCAAATGCGACCGGTTTGACGTATATAAAAAAATTTAAAAAAATCAGTTGCTGTATCGACCGGTCGACATCGAGCACTCGAGCCCCCAAATCGAAGCCTAGCTCACCGTCTTCTTCCTCTCGTCCGATCGGCAACGAGAGTCATGATACTATGCCATCTCTGCCTCATTTCCATTCACGTTCTTCTTCCCTCATTTCCATTTCTGAGATCCCACCCAAAAGCCCCAAACCAAACCCTGGCTATGCCTCCTTTCCATTTCCGTCTCCACAATTTTCAGCAAACTTCGAAAGATTCAGTTGTTGATTTTCACCTCACCTCACCTATTTTGTCTGCCCGGCACTCATTCGCACGACGAATCTTGCTGCCTCGATCGCCCAATCACTCGCCGCCCGCCGCCCGTTCAAATGACGATGCTCGCCAGATCGCAAGACGCTTGCCGCCCGTTCAAACGACGACGCTCGCCAGATCGCAAGACGCCCGCCTCCTGTTCGCACGACGACGCTCGCTGCCTCTCTCACCCGATCGCCCGCCGTCCGCCCCACACGACGACGCAGAAGTCAAAACTGCGAATATCGTTTGTGAACCGTGAAACTGTGAATTGTTAAACGCATTACGCATTTTGCATTTTGTCTTTTTCTGTGAATCGGATTGTTAAACGCATTACGCATTTTGCATTTTGTCTTTTTCTGTGAATCGGGGTTCGAGGCTGACGCATCGTTAAAACCAATGGACAGCAGTTAAGTACAAATAGGATACAATGCAGTGTAATCTATGTTTTAGTTTAATTTTAAAATTTTTAATATAACTATTAATCTAAGTATATTTAACATGTGTATTAAGTTTTACTAATTTTATATATTTTTAAATTTTTTAACATTTTAGTAATTTAAAATACTAAAATGCTACTAATTTTTAAAAGTAAAAAATATTTAAATTTTCAAAAATAGTAAAACCTACTACATATATTAAATATACTTAGATTAATATTTTTCTGCATGTTTTGTACTATATTGTGGTTCTTAAAATCTAACATATATATTTAGGATTTATAAAAATATAATTTTATCAATATATTTATTTAAAATTAAAAAATAATTTAATATTTATGACATCATAAATATGTCATGCTGACGTCACCGGTTCAAACCGGTTTGCTTAACCGGTTGAACCGGTTCGAACCAGACCAGTTCCTTTACCGGTTCAATCACCGGTTCGGTTCTGACAACACTGATAATAAGTCATTGAATATAATGAAGGCACATTTTTAATTGTTAATAGTTATTGTTAGCTGCAGATAGTTGATGGCTTAAATTTAGTTTTTTTTTTTTAGTGTCGGCACATGTTCTTATGTGACTCAAATGGTAGGATCAGTCCAAATTGCGAATATATTCACCCATCTTTTGAAACAGACCGATGTATTTATTTCAGTGAATTGCCCAGCTTTTGAAACACATGCATTTATCTGCAAAGTTATGAACATTGAACGTGCTCATTCGAATTAGACGAGCTATTCACTTTAAAGGAAAAAAACTACGTTGGAAATTAAAGTAAAACGAGGGATGATAAGTTTATTGAGACAACGTTAAGATATGATGCTGGGAAAGCACGTTAGGTTGTTCCAAAAAAGTACTTTACAAGCAAATCGGATCAGCGGTTTTCAAGATGAATAAAATATTTCACTGACTTTTTGCTAGCTATCCTTTCTCCTCTTCTTCTTCTTCTTCTTCTTCTTGTAGCTTTGTCTACTCCACTGCAGATGTGCACATGACACGCCGCAACTCCCAACGTACATGCACATGCTCCTTAATAAACAGGAACGTGCGCCGTGTTTCACTGATCCGATCCATTTTTTTTAATAAAAAAAAAAATTCCTGTGCCCACTGCCCACAACATTCATATCGGTTTGTTTACGTTGCTCGTGTTTCTCGATCCTCCTCAAAGAGGGAAACGTGCGTGCTTTTCTCAAGAACTCTTTTATTTTAATTTACAGCAAATATGCAAGTTGAATTGAAATTTATTTATTTATTTTTTGTAGCTAAATTTTAATAAATATATTAAAAGCATTACTTTTTAGCTAAATTTGATGTAAAAATAGCTATAGTTATCTAAACGTAACTAAGTATCTATGATTAAATAATCAAATATTACAGTCAAGATGCATCCAATACAATCAAGCTAAGAAATTAGTTACATAAACCAAAATTTGCTGGGGTATATGCACAATAATCATAGAAAAAGCCATCATCGTTGCATCTCTTAATCATAATGATCACTGCATTTATGTTTCAGGAATCATGAGAATTGAACGCTTTGAAAATTATGATGATACCCATTTTCCCCGTAACCTAATTAATGAACATTAAAATCGCCTAAAGTTGGTAACAAAAAAGAAAAGACGCTAAAGACGCATACGTGGAGATCGAGAATCTAGATAGTTTATTTAATTTTGGAGAGAAAACAGGCACCGCATGCAGGCGTTGACAATATCACTTGCTTCCGGTATTTTCTTTAAAAAACACAACAAATATTATTTTTTAAAAAAAATAAAAAAATGGTTGGGATAACATTTGGTGAGATTGTGCGGTGGTGGAACTATTTTATTTTGCATGGCGAGCATATTTTGGACTCGGTAGAAAAATGAATGGCAAAGAAATCGTGGTTAGTTGTGGGATAATCGGATGACGATCGATCGAGATGTTCAATTCCTTTCCTCCCACTCTCGATCTCGCGGGTATTTTGGCAGCACATGCGTGATAGAGAAAGATGCATGGTCACGTGGTACCATGCACGTGACACGGCAGACGTGAAAGAGTATGGATTCGTATCCTTTTCCCCACAGTACATGTGATACATGTGTCTTCAAATTAATTAATATTCGTGGCTTCCGGTTGGCAGAAATATAGGGTCAAATTTCCAATCATTGGAATTTGGTCCCCTGCTCAAGCCCAGCTCGAGGAGTCAGTTTGCCATGCCATCTCGAAGCAAGAGGCCTTTCTTTCCCTGCCGAATTCTTCCTCTCCTCTTTCGATTTATCACCAACATTTGTTAATTAATTTATTTTTTTGGGTGCTCGTGCTTCTTTTTTTTTTTTTTTTGGGCCCCTCCTGGTGAAGTCTCTTCTCTGCCATCTATGTATATTTGAAAGTTTTATGCTTTTTCTTTTTTGTGGTGGTGTTGCTTGTTTTCTGCATGGCATATATACGTGGAACCCGTGCATATATACAGTTCGCAGACTGGCATATATTAATTTTGTGACAGTTTGAGTTTTGTTCGTATTCTCTATTCTGACAGATTTGCTACTAACTAAAAGAATCCAACTTTCGTTTATCAACTTCCATTAATGAAAATTTAAAAAAAGAATACGCATGAGTAAATGGTGTTCGTATGGGTAAAAAAAATAAAAATGTATTCCACTCGTTGTATTTAAAATTATTTATTGAATATACGAATCAATAATTTTATGAAATCAAATAATTATTTATTCAATTTACAAATCAAAAGTTTCATCCAAAAGAAACATCGAATGTAGCCTCCCCAAAACCACCAAGATTGAAACGATCTAAAACGTAACTGTAATCTGGATAAATGATTTTATAAAAAATTATAATATTATAATACATCTATAAATGGATCAAAGTATTTTTATAATTTATACACGATTATATATTTTTAAGCAAATGTGACTCATCAAAGACTCAATTCTTATAATTTTTGGTGTCGTAATAAAGTGAATGATTTACATTAATGTTCATTTGGAATTTGATTTCACCGTGAACGTAATTAAGCCTCGTTTTCATTATAGTCGAAGTGCATTATGATGCCAGATAAAAAAAAGTGCAACATGATGAACCCTACATCTAGTATATCCCATTAGAAAAAAGAATCTGATTTAGCACTCCCGGGAGTATTGAAGCTCAATGCTTCTGAATGCATACATCCATTTTTTAAATTTTTTTGAAATTTTTTTATGGAAAAAGTTGGCTCGTCTTTGATAAATGGTTATGAGGTAACATGCTTATATACAAAATATTCAAAGAAATAAAATAAATGCAATAAGGATGATTTGATATAGAATTTATTTTTCATCCATAATTATATCTAAAAATATATCAAAGTTGCATATATATTTTGTATTTACATGATTTTACATCTTCGAAGAAAAGAATTCTTCTTTAAGAAGTTGAAAACATTAATCCCATTACCATATGTGTTTTTAAGATGTGCCCTTGAAAGAAAATATACGTCGCTTATTGTGAACATTTACCAAAAATTGGTTTTTATTACGTTTTAAAAATTAAAGACCACTTGAGTATTAAAATATTTATGTAAAAATAAATCGATGGTTCTAATTTATCTACATAATATATAGTAGGAAAAAAATAAAACAGGTCATACGTATGGTGTAGAGAGGAGAATCATCCCTTTGTGGAATTGAGAAGGCCAGTAGTATCACGGGCTGGGGACTCCACAATAAGCCTGCAGATCTGGCCAGCCAAGGTTTCACGAGTCGGCTTCATTGCATTTATTTCATTTGTCACTTCTCTAACAATTATTGTCCAAGAAGCTAGCAAGATGCCAGTCACAATAATTCAAGATAATTTCAATCGTTTTACTCCTTTTCATGTAGCTTCATGTGATTAAACAGCTACCCGCCACAAAAAAAAAATAAAAATGTCAGATGCAACTTGGCGAATGCTCCATTTATTACACATATTAATTTAGTCGCGAATACTAAATTGGTTGCAAATATTTAGCTTCTTAAAGGTGGTAACATGCAGTCAATTTTCATATTACCTGCAGCTACATTCTACATCACTTGTAGAGGTAAACATTTGCCTCGAAACTAATTATGGTCACTTGCCTTTGGTGCAGGAGTGTTAAGAGAATGTATTAGATTGTAATATGAAAGTTGTCACTTGTATAAATATTAATAAAAAAAAATTATGGACATTTAGCACATGTAACAACAATGTTTTACTACATATAGTCAGATGCAAGTAAGGTGGCTGATAAGCTGTTAAAAAGAATTCCTTCACTCATTTCTATACACCTTTTAATATACTATGGTATTTTACTTATCTAATTACCCTGATTTTTCTATTATTACTTTTATATTTCACCATTTTTTCATATCTTTTTGTACAATTATTCTATCTATTTTTTTTTTACCCTTAATCATTATACATATTATATCACATTATTCTCTTATTTTTTCAAAATTGTTCTTCACTTTTATAAGAAAATATATTTTTGACAACCCTTATTAGCAACAAAATTATTTTTATTCACAAGAAAATGTGTATCTAAGAAAATTTTTTCTTACTTATGGTGACGTTTTTATAGGAATTTTTTTTTAAAACTTATAATAATGTTTTGGCAACCAAATTAAAAACTTAATTTTCTAAATACAAAAATTACAAACCATCGGCAAGAAAATTTTCTCGGTGATTATTACATAAAATATGCTACAAATTATTGGCAATCAATTTTTTATTGGCCAAACTTTAACCTTTTGTAAGCAAATTTTTGTTTGCAAAAATCAAAATCTTTTTTGTGATGTAACAACTTTTGTTGCGTATACCCGTTATGAAGGTCGACGTATGCAAATAATGACCGAAGAATCACTAAAAAGAGACCAATAGCAGCACACTTTATTTTCGCGATAGCTTTTAATTTATAGCTATTCTTGCAAAAAGTGTCAAGATAATGTTGCAAAAAATCAGCTACAAAAGATTTAGCAACATTTTTTTCCTTAAATTATCGTTAAAAGTCATGACTATTAGCGACAAGAACTTTTCGTTGTTGCAAAAAGACCACTTTTAGCTGCAATACTCATATTGTGGCCGCTAAAATGCTCACTTGATATTAATAATTATTATCACTAATTACTATATTTTACCACAATAAAAACTATATATCTCTAAAATTAAGGACCTAAAAATACATTTTCTTACAGTGAATGAGAATAAGCGGAAGATTCAGGACTATTTGTCTACACATGAATTCACCTCTGATATATCCCAACAAAACCCATGATATACAAGCAGCCAAAACTGTGCGCTTGAAGGAAAGAGACATGAAAAGGGTCTTGTATATAAATTGATGTATGGGCAATTTCTCTTTGGATACAAGCATGCTTTCATACAAAACCTGCCAAAATAAATTGCATTCGAAGAGAAACGCTGACCGGATTTGACCAGTACCGGGTTTCGAAAAAACTCAGCAATGACCAAAATCCGAGAAAAACCTGCCCGTATGTTGTTGGAGTAAAATGCTTTGATGTTTCTAAAGTGCTTCAAAGCCTCATCAGAAGACGGGATGAGTAGAGATATGTATATAAAATTGCCCAACTTATTTAGTAAATTGAGAAAAATCGACATCCTTGTGAGTTTTCAAAACATGTGTTTTTTAGACTTATGATTAAATACATTTTAATTTATATTTTAAATAATTTAAATCTTAAAATATAATTTCAGAAACTATAAAAACTGAACCGGTAACACAAGATGTCACATATTATATCCAAGCTGCTAAGATTTCATTATATTAAAATTTTAAATTTTTAAATTGAAAAACTACAGTGATCCATGATGGCTATCAAAAATTGTAAGAATTAAGATATGGTGATTTAAATTATTTTTTGTTTGTTTTGATTCAATTGGTTTACTTATTTTGGCGCCCCGAACCGGGGTGCCTAGAAGCCTTACTCCAGGATCTTTATCGATTGGTAAACGTGACTCAGAATTGTTGCCCTGATTGCAAATCGGGATTTTTAAATTGGATCTCATCAAAAAAAAAAAAAATTCATTCCTTTTCTTTGTTTTTCATCACATAACAAACACTTGTCATCAACTTTACGCATAATACTCATAATAACATCATATCATCATATATGAACATATTCTTGTCATTAATTTCACATATATTATTCATATCATAATAACTGACTTATCTACATCATAAGTTCCTTCAATCTAAACGTTTCATACATACATATTTTGATGATTCCATATAATCATTCATACCATATACAGACCAGTTTGTTGAAAAGTTTTCTTCATACTCTTTTCCTTTCCTGCATAGCCTGTGCGGTACCTGTCTATGGTTGGGAAAAACAAAACATGAGTCAAAACTCAATAAGCAAGCATTTTTCATTTTAAATGCATTTCTCACCTTTCAGTAGTAGACGCTTAACAAGCGTTCGACTAGCAATTGGAGGAAATTTTTTCATAAGTACCTTTCACAAACATTTCATAATCCCAATTCATGGCAAACATATGCTTGTAAAACTTGACATATAAATTCTTTTTCCATAGACAGATTTATGTTCTAAAACATTTTTCATTGAAGCTCCTTTTCTCATAGGACATTCTCATGTCCTAAAATACTTTTCATAAAATCCTTTTTAAGCATATGCAACATGCAATACGTCTCTGTCCATCTGGGAGGTGACACTTATCAAGTGATCATCATTCCTTAGGAGAGAAACTCTTCCAGGTGATAGCCCACGAGCCAGACGACTATCCATGTCCATCTCCCATTGCAGGGAGGGCGCCGCCGACATTTAACCTTATTCAAGTGATTCGGCCTATGCAAAGGGGGCCCAATTTGCAACCGCGTCCGGCTTGCATATCCTCTACAGTAGACCTAGTACATAACCCTTGTGCACACGTTTCCTTCACATTCACGTGCTAGCATGATTTTATAAAAACCACATACCACAGTCTGTGTTCCTTTTCTAAAAGCTTGATGCTATCATGCTTTTATAAAATACTACAGACCTCAGTATGTATTTCTTTCAAATCTTGAAAATTGGGCTTAACCTATGTTAACGAGTTATATACTCAAAACGTTTTGTAAGGATGGCCAACCTTAAAATATTTATATTTCACAAATCATTTGAAGTATTCAAGGAAAATATTTAAAATAACAATATTTTCTAACCGTTTTTGTAAATAATTTTTGAATGACAAAACGTTTTTAAAAATATTTGAAACTTTCATCTAATATCATATACTTTTGTTCACCCGTTTTATTATTCATTTCTATATGGGATAGTCTTGTATAATCCTTTGAACATTACTCAAATCATTTTTGAAATTAATTTATCGTTCGGCCTTCCTTAAATCCTTCTTGAAATAATAGATTTTGGAAACTCCAAAATAATCCAATATTCAGAGATCCTTTAAAACATATCATTAAAATACTTCAAAACCTTGTAATAAAATTATTCTAAAACATTTATTTCAAATATCGTTTTAAAATCTCATTTTCCTTTCAACACAACCTTTTCAGCATTTGCATTTCAATATTTTTCAACATTAAAAGGATTTGCTTCTAACGAAGCAATTTCCAAAACAATTTAAGATTGCAAAGTAAAGTCGTATAAAATTATATTTTTAAAAGGTTTGCTTGCTTACCTATGTAGTCAACTTATACCTTCCACTTTTCCTTTTCCTTTTCCTTTTCCTATACAAATGAAAAAGACTATTTATAACATTTCAAGCTTGCACATTGAACTTATTTTTCTAACCCATACCTTTTTCACTTTAAATTTTGACCAATTTCTACCTTTGATTTCCCTTCTCAATTTCATAAATTCCGTTCCACCATGGACTTCTACTTTTATTCATAACAGAATTTTCTTTCATATATTTTCTGGATACTCGAAATACTCATGTTTATTTTCATATCAAATTTATAATGGTATCATCCCATAAATAGCTTATGTTGGACGGTCACTTGCACATGTCATTTCATTAAATTTTCAGAAAATAGCATCCATCTTTCCATAACTATAGATTAAACATAAGAATCTGATTGGCCAGTAATTTCTACCCATCCTTTCATTATTCATAAATTATGCTTTAAACATGATTATAAGATAATAAAATCTGTTTTAAACGTCACTTATACCCAATATTTCATAGGCTGCTTAAATTATTAAAATAAATCTGATTTAGACGTTATATACATGTATGATTATATATCTATTAATTATTTCAATACTTGCAACTTTTCATTTAACAATACATCAAGCTAATTTAATTAAATAGTTTTCAAATCATGCTGAATTAATTATTGATATCAATCATGTCTTCAACAAAATATTAATCATATAAATAACAATCTACAGGATATTTAAATAATAGTTCTGAAAATTATTTAATGAAATCAAAACCAAAAATACCTGCTGCCCGTCCAATATTTCAAATCTAGCAGCGTTCAACATTTTTTTTTTATAAATGCTGTTTATTAAATAATTAACGTGCAGCAGAAATTAAAGCAATTAATGTTCATCAACAATTAAATAAATTAACGTTCAGCAATTTGTTGTTAAATGAAAAATCAAAACAATATATATTTATCATCGTCCAGCAGCTTGTTAAAATTTTCTGAATTGATTTAACGGCAAAATCATGCTGCGTTAGAATCTGCTGAATCGGTATTAACATCACGCATCCAGAAATATATTTATTATATTAGCGATTACTTAGAATATTTGATTAACTAAATGAATTCCAAAACTGAAATAAAATAAAAATGCTGTCACGAAGACTTAAAAATGGAGAACCTGTTTGACATACTTGGAGTATCCGTAGCTTGGTTCTGTTGCTAGCTAGCACTTTGGTTTGAGAATTTGATACCGATGCTGAAATGCAAGACCCATCAGATGCTCGTTTTTATATTATAGCTGATAGGTTTACCATAGTTAATTGATTCTAACCCAAGGTTACCGCTCAAAATTTTACAGCTGTTGCTTTTCTGTAATTCCAACGATTATTTCATGCACGGGGCACCTCCTTCTACTGCCAGCGCTGCTTCCTCTCTCTCTCTCTTTTTTTTTTTTTTTTTTTAAAACGGTAAATTCCAACATTAGTTAATTAAATCATAACTGCCTATATTCACACTTATATATTATGAAATTTTTTTTAATAATATATATAAAATTTCTCACAAAATGTACCTTTCGGAATTTTGAAAAAATTTTCTATTTTATTTTAATTAACTAATTCATATTTGGATAAAAAGTCTCATTTTAAAATTTTGGAGACATGTTTTCCAAAATTTAATTCCTTCATTAAATTGAGCATATTAAAATAGGATTACCCATAAAATTTCACCTCAATTGGAGCTAAGTACATATTTTAATTTAATTAAAATCATATTTTGGTATAAAATTTCATTTTAAAAATTTGTAGACATATTTTGTAAAATTTAATCCATTCATTATGTAGGGTATATTAAAATAGGCTTGCTCCAAAAGTTTCATCTCAAACAACTTTATATATATTAAGATATTAATTAACTAAACAATTATATAAAAAAAATCAAAATATCAACGTACGTGCATGCTGCGGAATTTATTACGTTTGGCAAGCTTTTTAATACATTCAAGTTTGACAATTTAGTCAATTATTTTTCATAATCTGATCCGTCTATATTAGAGAGCATATAATTTAGTACTTTTTATTAAATTTTTATGTGATTCTGAGTTATGCATGTTTAGATCTAATCAAAACAGTGAGGATGAATATAAGCCCTTAATTAGAGCCCCTAATTAGCCAAAAAATTTCCATTTATTTTTATTTTTCAATAAGTTCCGTGAATTTAAACGGTTTCAATTTGTATAATTCAGAATTTTAAAATTCCTTTCCGAAATATTTATAAAAATTTATTTTCATAGTTAATTTTAGTAGGATCATAAATTACTCTTTATTTTCTTATAAATCTCAAATGTAACATTTGAAAATTCTTATTAAGTCCCATTTTTATCTCCATTCTTGTCAAAATTACCAATTAATTATCTTTTCTAAATTTACAATTTAATCTCACTTTTGTAAAATTGTAATTTAGTCTTTTCATGATTAAGTTAATCTAAAGTGATTAAATTATCACTTTATCTTAATCACATGATTACTATTCATGTTTACTATTTATTAAATTAATTATTCGGTCCTTCAACTCCATATATTAGAAAATTATATATTTAAAAAAAATCAATAACCCAGAGTTCATGACCTTAGGGTTTCATACATAGTCTTAAAATTTGGGGTTCCACACTTATCTTACTTTATATGCTTCATTAGTTCATTTAAGGATAACGATCCAGCGCAACTCTTTCGCGCACGCTTTTTATTTTTAAAATATTATTTTTTAAATTAAATATTTTATAAAATAATATATTTAATTATTATTAATACCAAAAATCATTTAATCTTTTTAGAGTGAATATAATTATTAAAATTTGAAAATATATAATATATAATATAAATGAAAAATATATTCATATATAAGTTATGAACAATGCTTATACCAATCCATGGACAATGATACTATGTAAATCAAAAAGTTTTCCATCCACTGCATGATATAAGAAATCCGTTGCATTGAAAAAGCATATTTATTTTCATACCTTACTTTCGATTTTTTCTTAAAATAGACCTATTATTTCCTTTCGATTATTGGTATCACAGAACTCTTGGGAAATTATTAAAATAATTATATATTCTAAAGAAATTAATAATTGACAATAAATTTTATATAGTAAAAAATGAGTAAACATCATTCATGAATGTCGAGGTTGCTACAATGGAATTTTTAACATTTTGCAACCAAACTTTGATGGTCCAAAATATTTTGGGTGATGCGGCTTTGATTTGCTGCAGTGACAATTTTGGCCATGACCCGTAAGTATGCACACCTTCTACATCTCTTTCTTTTTCTTTTTTTTTTAGATTTTAATTCTTATTTATAATTATTATTTTGCAAATTATTTGTTACGAATTAATTTGAAGAAATGCCTCTATTTTTTGAACGTGGTTCGGATCCACTCTAACCTAGACCGGAATTGATGGAATAAGATTTGGTACTAGATTCAACTTGGACCTGAACATTAAGAGTTAGCATAAGTACTAAATCCAAGTCAGGGAAACCTACCTGGTGTGCACCCCTAATTACATACATAATAATGGAAAAGTAGTTCACACCACAATTAGGTGATCAGGTTCTATATATTTGCTAGAATTTTGTCCTTTAATTTCATGGAATTTTGTTCGAGTTCCCATTTTTTGAAACTTGAACTACATAACTACCAATTAATTTAATTTTCTTAATTTACAAAAATTTTCTTCGTGAATCACATATATAAGAGTATTTATATTCAATTGATTGTATGTACTTTGATTTTGTATTTTTATGTTTCATTTTATATTCAACTCATCCATCATATTTTACTTTATTAATAGTTTCATGAGCATGAAAAATTATGTTATTTAGATACATAATACACAATAAATATAAATATATGAGATTATTTATAATTATATTTTTTAAAGATGATTGATTATAAAAGATTTCAATTCATTCGATTTTTGTATATGGATTAAAGAAATAGTGTTAAACACTATGCATAAATTGGATATTAAAAAACTTTAAAAATCAAGTGGTTGTAAATAATTGCATTGAAGTATTTTTCTCCCTATATATGTACCATTTGGAGTTCAAGAAGACAAATTGCCACGAGCAGAAATGGAGGAAAAGTAATTGCGCTTTTAGTTGCTATTTTCTTCTTGATGAATCACGCGTATAACTTAGAAGCTTTCGTTAATTTTGAAATTTTTTTTGGCTTCTTCGCATATAACTTACAAGTTCTGCCAATTTTTCTATACTTTTCTTGGAAAAGTTTGTAAAAAGCTAAAATAGATATTTTACAAAATGTATAAAAAGAAATATAGAATTTATATTATTGAATAGTGATTCCATGTAGTTGTTTGAGTTCGCATTTTTCTTTCTTTTTAGATTTTCAATTTTATTTACAATCATTATTTCCACAAAATATTTTTACTCTATAAATTATTTGAAAAAACTTGTTAGAACCAGGTCATAATATGTATTTATAGGGTGTGTTTGGTTAGAGGTAAAACTTTCGATGAAAAATTTTCGAGGTAAAAGTTTTAAAATTGATAGAAAATGATGTGATATAATATGAGTAATGATGATGAGTAAAGAGAATAAGGATAAAATAGATAGGTTAGTTGTATGGGTAGTTGTGTAGAATGATTGAAAAGTAGGGTAGTTTGTATAGAAAAATGTGAAAAAATAATTTAAAAATAGAGTAGTTATAGAAAGTGAAAAGTTTTGGATTGAAAAATTTTGATTAACATTTTTTTGCCCCAACCAAACACACTCATAATTATTATCTTGCAAAATAGTTTTATTTTATGAATTTATTTGAAAAAACACATTTATTGTTTGAACCTAGTCTGGACTTGCTTTGACCCCGACCAGAATAGATGACACAAAATTTAGTACTAGGTTTAACTTGAACTTAAATATAAAGGGTCAATATAAATACTAGATCCGAGTCAAGTAAAATTTACACGTGTGCACTTCTAAATATGGTAGATTTGGAAGGAAAAGAAAAGAAGTGGATTCCAAAGAGAGGGGAGAGAAGTAGATTCCAAAGTGGGAGATGCTGCCATATAAAACCCGCCAAATAAATTGATTCAAACAAAACTTTCAACAATTAGCTCTTAGATGGGATGTATATAGACATGATGGATAAGTAAAAACAAAAGAGAAAAGCAATTAGTGTCCTACGGTTGTAGCTAGTACAAATAATAATGCATGTTGTGTTTAGACATTAGACAGACACACTCTCTTTCTTCTTTGTTTTGGTTTACATCATTATTAAAAGACAGTTCTCTTTCTTTTTTTGTTTTGGTTTTGTCATTATAAGAAGACAATTCTCTTTCTTTTTTGGAATGGTTCACATCATATAAGAAGACAACTCTCCCACTCCAAAACTTAGGCTCTGTTTAGTTGGACTTAATTTTGGTAGAAACAATGTAACTCCAGCTCGTTTCAAACAAAGCATGAATTCTAGCTTACCGCAAAAGCAAGAATTTTAGTTTTTATGCACAAAAAAAATGATAATTATTCTAGGTAAATACGAGTGAAGCTTTTTTTTGCTATGGGCATCTAAACAAGCGCTGGAATCCATGCATGCACACCGAATGAGATACTAACTCTTTATGCAAATGAAATATATATATATATATATATATATATATATATATATATATATATATCCATGTCTCCTCAAATATATATACGAGAGTTGTTCCGGTGCATCACTGCACCCGAACAGCGGTATATTTGTCCTTTTTTGGACCCTACACATATTAAAATACAATGAAACTTTATACAATTATTTATCTATATATAAATTTTATAATAAATGGTTTACATGTTGAAAAAATCACTTTAAAATTGTTATTTATATTAAACTATTTTATTACGTTTACTTTGCATCATTTTCAAATGGGGTCTATATATATATAATTAAGATGAAAATTGATATGGTAATAGAATACATTATTCTAAATATAATAGATGGAGTAGATTATAATTTAATCATCATGTGTGGCGCTGCATTTGAATATTCCTCTATATATATATTAAAATGCAATGAAACTTTATACAATCATTTATGCATATATAAATAATAATTTAGATGGTTCAAATGTTGAAAAAACTACTTTAAAGTTATTATTTACATCAAACTATTTTATTACATTGAATTTGTACAATTTTCAGATGAGGTGTATATACATATCTGATTGTCATGAAAATTGATATGATATTTAGAATACATAATTCTAAATACAATGATGGAGTAAATTTTCATTTTATTATCATGTGGGGCCATTTCAATGCCACCCTTGATAATCTCTCTCTATATCCATGTGCGTAGCGTTAGATAAAAATGAGGTTTAATAGAAGCGCGCGCTCTCCCTCTCTCTCTCTCTCTCTCTGTATAAGTTGCCGAGGGCATGATCGAACCGATCATGCTACTAGCCTTTACAGTCTTTTTCACCTTTGGATACGATGGGATAGCAGATCACCAGACATGTTTTGGAAAGGAATTCCAGTGTCCAAGGTTCCTGTTTAGGATTAACATGGTGACGATTTGCGTGGCTGAATGCTACATAGCGCCAAGAGCTGTCGGGAGAGAGGAATACGTGCATGGCTCCAAGACATGCAGATACAGATATATGAAATCATAGCGACCCTGTTAGGACACACGAGCAGTACAGATTGCATGCCTGCAGGAACAGATACACACACAAGAAACTCTTCCTTCATTTCATAATGTTAACACCCTAACAATTGCACTATATGTTTATATCTCCTTTTGGATTGATTCCAAATATCAACATAAGTTTTACTGCTATTTTTAGATATGATCATACGTTTATAAAAATCACAACTAGATCATACTTTCTCGCTGTATTTCCAACAAATATGACAATATGATATGCATTTTTAGCGTAGTATCCCTAGCTAAAAACTAAATTCATCTTCTATTTTCATTTAAAGAAAGATTTTTACTGTACATTATTAAAATTTTATATTTCGATAACTATATACACCAATAATTTATTTTTTGCTCTAAGTTAATTAGGTTTTAGTCGAGGTTATTTTAATTAAAAAGCAAAACCGATATCATTGTCATATGTGAAAATATGATGAAAACTTACTATCATATTTAGAATTTTAATAAACATGCAGTTATATCTAAAAAAAGATAAAATTTATAGTCATATTTGGAATTAACCCCTCTTTTTATATCATTTACACCATCTTAATCATACAAAAATTTTAGTTTTAGCGATCATAAATTTTGATTTAAAGGGCCAAAAAGTTTGTAGGTATGATTCTATAAATCTGGATGCACCGGACTAATCATGAATCTGACATAAAAATTATATTTTTAATTTTTAATTTTCTTTTTAAAAAACTATTATTCTAAGTATATTTATTCCATATCACAAATTTTACTATTTTTAAAGATTAAATAGACTTTTTAATTAGTGTATATTTTACATGGCATCATCTCAACTTATATAACAATCTAAGCACTGAGACAATTCTTATAATTTTTTCAAAGAAAGACTATTACAATTTTTTCAAAGTATTTTCAAAGATTAAATACATTTAGAATGATAGTTTTATGGAAAAATAAAAAATTTTAAAAATATATTTTTTGGCCAAGATGTACGATTACTCTCATACAATTATACATCCAGATGTATATAAGTATAATACAAAATTCTTGACTGAAAAAATGAGTAGCAAACGTCTTGATACATTTGTGGCAAAGCAATCAAATAAAATTATTGTTTGCAAATACTTCAAGGCATATGTCACAACAAACTAGGCTTACACAAGTCATAAAATTTTTTTAGCTATATAGAATTAGAGCAATACGTATGGTTCAATGTTCCCTGGTAAAACGAATTTTCTTAGTTATGAGCATGGTAGCTCATGTGCCTCTGGTCTGTCCAACTCCGATTTGCGTAAGCTTAGCTTGTCAATCTAACCTGTCTTCTTGCATTGGTAATTATGAAAGCAGAAGTGCAAAAGAAATGCAGAAATTTGTTTTTTTTTTTTTTTTGGTGTGTGTTAGCATTGAAAATGAAGTTTTATTTACATGGGCTTTTCAGGTCTGAATCTCCCATTACATCCTACTCCTATGAAGGCAACAACTACCAACTTAAGCTTTCAATTCAGTCATAAAACATAAAATCTGGATTCTGGATCAAATTGGAAAATTTTAATAATTTTATATGTTGGTTGGTCTCTGCTTTCGTATTTTGATCATGTAGGTGGCGATGAAGTTGAGATTACCTAATTCATGTAGAGTTGAACCTAATTCGTATATTCTACTATTTCCCCCATTATATAAAGGAATTAAATATTTCAGTGGTTCTCTGTTTGTTTGCTTGAATATATATATATATATTCCATTCCACACAGCTTCTTCATGTTGTCTGTGGTTTTATATTATCATATTGAATTTTGTAGTCGTCTATGGTTTTATAGTATCATATGAAATTTTGTACTATATCAAGACCTATTCGGGAAAAAAAAGAGGAGAAAAAAACGGGGATGTTCATCTGCATATGGATCGTTCGAAGTAGGGAGAAAACGACGGCGACGTGATGTGAGAGCCTGCTTGTGAGCCCATTTGTTTCAATTCATTCGTCCATGGGATGTTCAATGGGCCAATTTTAAATAGCTGTGGGGAAAACTCGACAGTCTATTGAAATGAGGTGGTCCCAAATACTATTTGGAAAATATATTACGGTCACCATCATTAGAATAATAATAAAATAATTCTTCTTATTATTAATTTGTGGGTAAACGGAAGAAATGATGATGTAAGGATTTTTTTCAAAAAAAGTGAAATAGTGGTGCAATATAATAAGATAAAGTGAGAATAGATGGCTAATTTGCATGTTTCATATATGGGGAGGATTATATATTTAATTGTATTTTAAGCAAAAATAATTTTTTTATTTTTATTCATAAACATGTTTTTAAGTATGTCTGATCTATAAAATCATTTTTTATTATATATATTCTTATCAATTTTAGGGACATTTAATTATTTTCATCTCTTAAAAACTTGATTTTTAAAATAAAAATAAAAATGTAAAAGTACTGTAAAATGGCAAAACTTAGGATATGTTTGGGAAGTGATAAATTTTTTTATCGAATTTTTTTTATTAGATATAAAATGATATGATATGAGAGGGGTAATAATAAAAAGTAAAATAAATAAAATTAAAATAGATAGGTTAGTTGTATGGGTAATTATATAGAAATAATTTAAAAGTAAGATAGTTGGGTAGGAAAATATGATAATCGTAGAGAGAAAAATCCTTTAAATTAAAAAGTTTTAGTTTGAAAACTTCCTATCAGTGCCAAACATGTATATGGATTAAATACACCTTTTTCATTGGGATGAGTTAAACACACTCAGAGAAACATATTTATGAAAAATAAAAAATACGATTAATTGTAAAAAATAAATAATATATTTTAATTTGAAATACAAATAAATGTATATAATCCGGCTACATGTATATCAAAACCACATCAATGCGTTTAATATCTACGCAGGCTGAAAGAAAGTAAGGCCGGCGACTTTGAAAGGCCAGCTGGTTGGAATGACCCCCATCGGAAGCCTTCGTTAATTCTAAGATGTTGCATCCAACTTCGCTATCTTGTACATATTTATATATGTTCGTTCTGAAATATTTCTCTAGCCGCTAATTTCCGGCACGCACAAACGCAATACCGCTGACTGAAATTATCCAATGGAATTGAAGTTGGATGAGAAAATTCAACGAAGATGATTATTATGTACCCGGAAATGAGATTATATTCGAAATGACAAAAACAATATTGAGAATAAGAAAATAAGAATTCGTATATCAATTAGGAAAATTAGCTATTCATTTATGCTAATGCTATTTTTTTAAAAAGAAAAAAAAAACTTTAACACTAATTTATTTACAATTCAATTATAAGAACCTCGTAAACCAGAGCATGCATAGCCAGATATATCACATCCTATATGCGTACATATGTTTCGGGTTTGAGTTTAGAGAGGAGTGTTATCCCCTTGTAATGAGGGTTATCTTTTTCTTCTTCTTTTTTTTCCCTTTGATATTTCTATATAGATCATTACATCAAGATGCCACACCTTCATATTATGGAATAAACTCCTGCAACAAAAGAAAAATTCTAAAACTCTTATATACACTACCTGCCATCAACCAAACCAGGCATGTTACCACGATGCCTTGTAGCCTAATGAGCATTGTCTACTTGTAATGTAATTAAAACATTGCAAAAACCGCAATCTTAGCCCTGATCCCTTAGAACATAAATAGATTGGATTACATGTTGTTAATAAGCTGGTAAAATGGATTGCTAATAGGTTGAAAATGTGTTCAATAATAAAAAATAAAAATGATAAACTATTTAAAATATAATCCTAAATAATCAATAGAATGTTGATTCTATATAAAAAAAATATTATAAGTTGTAAAATAAGCATCAATAAAATGTAAACTCTTTTATTTTATAAGTTCTAAAAATATTATGTGGGCCAATGAGTTAGACGGGCTAGATTATCGAGTTAACGGAATAGAACAAGCTCAGTCTATTTATGTAAACAGGTTATATGGGTTATGTAAATGAGTTACCAATTTGCAAATTCTTAACCTTAATCGGCTACAAATTTGGGTTGGGTTGGCCGGGTAATAAGTTGACCAAACTTGGTTACTCCTCCGGATTCTAAGATCTATCGACTTAAAATAGAATAGTCCTAAAATAATTTAATTATCCACAAATAAGGTAGTAAAGCAATTTAGAAGTGAAACATCACCCCCAACAAATACGTACCCTCTGGATTTTTTAATTAAAAATAGAAATAATATTTTAGTTATCTCGTGAATCATATATATTGAAAATTTATATAAGAAATATATTCACGCTCAAGCAGGGGTGTCCACACGACCTGTCCCCTATTTGCCAAATTGTTCGGTGAAATATTTTGATTCGATTAGGTTGGGTTTTATGTCAATATACCTTAAAAGAACACTTATTTCAGAAAAGAAAGTTACATTTTTTTCCCTCTTTACATAGAACAGAAACGAGCCATTCAAAGTATGGCCTTGTGTAAAGTTGGGCTTATAGATTGATAAATAAGGTATAGAAGGCCAGCAGGCCTATGCCACAATATAAAACCCAAAAAATGAGGGGATGTAACTTGAATAGGGTATCCATGAGTACCCATTGACCTAACCCTAAATAGGGTACAGTATGATAAAAAATTTTACCGATGGGTACGGTAAGGTAGAAATCATTATCCATCCCCTTTAATAGGGTAAGGCTAGGATATACACGCTGGGTACCTGGAACCAACCCGGATAGGTACCATAATATGTAAATAATTATAAATATATATATAAATAAATACATAATATTTTATATTCCTCATTCACCAATAAATTATTGTTAATTTGATTTCTTTATTTTTTGAATAAATTGTATAGGGTTTATATTTGTAATGATGAATGATGATAATATGAATGTGGATGATGATGTGAATATGATTATCAAATGGATAATGAAGTTACAAAGAATGTGAAAATAGATGTAAATAACAACAAAATGAAATTTATTATAAACCGTAAATTTTAAAATGTAAATGAGTATTGATTTATATTATTTAAAACAATATACAAAAAAATAATTTCACCATGTCATCATTGGTTATTGTAGAAACTGATTTAAAATCGGAATCGACCTTATGGGTAATGAGTTGGGTAGAGTATAATCGGAACCGACCTTATAAGCGAGTAGAGTATAGTAGATTTTTTAAAAATAGGGTATGAATAGGATAAACTACTATCCTAACTGAATTCACCGGAGTTGCACCCCTGCCTCTAATCGAACATGGAGAAGGGCTCCTGATCAGTCCTCATAATCCACCCGGCGTGTCTGTCTGTTATAAGATTCTATGGTTATCTTACCTGAATGGCCAGTAGAAACCGAAAAAAAGAATTCATAATGGGTGGCACATTCACCTCGATCACTACCCATCCCAATTGGAATCCGTCTTTATTCATTTTCTCCAATTTAAAGTCTCCATAAACAAAGCATTACAAGTCGATTCAGTTGGAGTATGTGACAATATAAATCGTCATTCAGACACAAACCGGTCCAAAAAACATACTTTTTGTTTTTTCAAAACCTTTTATAGAACTGTTAATTGAGTATATTTTATTTATAAATTAGTTTTACCTTTTTAGAAATATCTATGTATTTATTTTGAATTTAAAGAAATTTTTTTTTCTATACCCATAACGTTTGTCCTCTAATCCCTAATATACCCATAATATTTTAAAATTCTCTCATACTCATAATATTTTATCCTAAATTTCTATCATATCGGTGCAATCAAAATAACCATCCATTAACATCAAATGATTCAAAGATCATATTAAAGTTGAGTCATTTTAATTAGAAATTCTTTTAAAATAGCAAAATCATCTTTTTAATGAAAGAAACAACAATTGTTTTAACTACATAAATATGATAGAAATTTATGATAAAATGTTATAAGTACAAGAGGAATTTTTGAAATATTATGGATTATTAAAAATTAAAGACGTTATTGGTATGAAAGAAATTTTCTCAATTTCTAAATATAGGATTATTATAGTTATTTTACATTGTTAAAACATGATTAAAATATCCCTATATGTAAAATTTTAAAATAAATATATACATGTATCAAAAAATGATAAAATCTAAAGGCATGTTTGAAAAGTGATATAACTTTTGAATAAAAAAATTTTGATGCAAGAGAACTAGAAGTTAGGATACTTATATGGAAAAATATGAAAAAATAATTTAAAAAATAGTTATGGAAACCAAAAAGTTTTAAGTTGAAATTTTTTTAATTAAAAGGCTTGTATTGAACAAAGATTCCCTCAATTTACATATTAAATGTCTAGGTCAACAGTTTTACAAATATATATACACACACACATAATATATTTTTTGGACCTGTCTAAAATGATCATTTACCTTCATAAAAATAACTTATATATTCATAGAGTACTTCAGGTCACGTTATTTGCAAGGCTAGCTTGGTATTTTCTGTCTTTGTGATTCATGTAAATGAATAATTAGTATATTTGAATTTTCGTTACAAATAAATAAACAATCTGAATTCTAGCGGATGCAATTCATTGGGTAGCATACTCCTACTGCCAGTCAAACCAGTGCTCAGTTGTTGTGATTGTAAAGAGTAGAATGGTGTTTGTATTATACAAGCTGGAGACACTATCAATAAAGGCCGCTTGAGTCACTCACACCAATGCATAAAAAATAAAAAATAAAGAAAATAAAAAATTTCGAAATTGAATCAAACGCACTTCTTGTGACGTGAAAGCACGCAGCATGAACAAACACAGACAAATCTCAATACATAGACACAGGGCCTCAGAGTTCCCTGTCCCATCTTTCAACTGTAACTGCATTTCTCACAGGTCTTATTAAAAATTTTACAACTACAATCGAATGTAAATGAATCGAGGATGTACTGATCTTCTTCATTCATTTTTTCGAGTTTTTCTTTCCAGCGGCTTTCTTTCTTGACTTCTTGAATCCTCTCCCACTCTCCTGTCAACAACAACGACAAAGGTGAACCGGAGGAGATGCTTGGTTGGCTTTGCCATTCATCTGGAACTACAGTTCAGTGTCTTGTAATTAAATATCAAGAAGACACAGGGCCATGTTTGGACTTTTATCCCATGCCTCAGCAATTATTTCCATTTTATTTACATGACGCCATAGAAATTCATAGAAAATTGCGATCTTTTTTGTAGCCAACATTTGTTCAAACGAAAGCTGTATGGAGAAACAGAACGACAAAGGTAATTTGCTAACAAGTTCTATGATTCTGTCATGACTTTTGATTCAATGCAATCAATTTCACTAAGAATCTCTGTGTAACCTTGCTACTCGGCCTATCTTAATCCATGTTAGTATGTGTTCACCTTTGCGTTACAAATATAACGTGCAACTGTGCTTTACATACATCATTAGCGTTTGCAAACAAGTCAAAAATACCTTTCTGTACTGCTTATAGGCCATTCGACCAGCTAACTCTTGCCCATTCTTAGATACATAAACCTGCAGCAGATTAAACTGAAGCATTAGGACAGATTGTTGACAAGTAGCAGTCCAATACATAGATTGTATCTGTAAATAAACCTGATTGAAACATATATGACCCATTAAAAGGAATAAAATAGTGGTTTTGTGTACTTGAATCATTAACTACATCTGGCTAATATGCATGGGATAATCCTAAACAAACACTACAAAAGCAGAACATGCTCATTCCTCTCAAATGTTGGCTTATAACGTGAGACGTGGTTTTCCATGCACTCAGTAATGTACAGGACACTGAAAACTGTGTCATCCAATGATAATCATTTGTTTCAGTTAATATCTAAAATGTAGAATTAGAGATGAATAATGATCAGCATTGCAGCTGTAGCAAAACGGAAACAATAGCAACAGCTAGATAACAAACCTTCATATGATGCATCGGATATGGCAAAAGAGTTGGCAAACTGCCAAGCCTGCCAAGGTCATTAATCAACAATTTTATCAAGTGCTCAATGTCCAAAAAATGGATTATCATAATCAGCATCCAGACTTTTCATCCAAAATGGACTTATCATCCAAGATGGGTGATCAAGCTATCCGAGTAATTGACTATAAACTTGAAATGATTAACCAATGGCTGCCAAAAACAGCCAAAACCGACCACTGGGATTCATTGGAGCAGATATAACGCTTGTATAATTTGAACATATGTGCCAGTTTTATGAATAAATGGTGGCTAGAAAGCAGAAACAGCCAAAATTGACCAATGGCATTCATTAGAACAGACATGACACCTGTTAAATTTGAACATATGTGCCAAATATGTGGATCTTGAATTCATAACAATTAATCATGTGCTGAATATTCAGAACAGCTCTCCCTAAAAAATAGGCCATTATTGACATACAGTTTACAATAATGTAAATTACCAGAACAGAGTATGGATTTACTCAACAAGAGATGTAGGGAAGGAAAAACACTTCTTTGTATCCGAATGCCCAAAACTTTTGTAAATTCTGTATTTATACTTGCCTTTCTTCCATCTGGGGCAGTGTACCAGTGACCAGCAGAGCTAGCATCAGCACTAACTCGTCTTTTGCCAGCATCCCTTGGGACGGCAATTGAGCTTTTAGGGTTCATCCAACTTCCAGAAGTTTGTGAGACTTCCTGAGTACTAACAGTGTTCGGATTCCTTTTCCTTTTCTGTGAGCTTCCTTCACGGTCTTTGTTCCCAGGTTGATCAGGTCGAGCAGAAGCTTTCGCTGAAACATCAGTTCGGCCAAATTGACTCCTAATAATGATGCTTCCACAGTTAGAACAAGTGCGTTTTTTTTTTTTTTTTTTTTTTGGGGGGGGTTTGGGGGGGTTGGTGGTGGTGGATAAATTAGGATGCATAGGAAATTAGCTGGTCCGATGCATCTGGATGATATCTATATGCCCATTCAGGACAAGATAGGCAATTAGGGGCATGGTGATGCAATTACGGTTATCTGCTTTTTATGCCTATTTTTTTTGTAAAATTCATCCAGTTAATGAGATGAAAGTACTTACCTATAATCAAGTTGTCCTTCCTGGTTGACAGGACCAATAGGGAAAAAATTGGGCAAACGGTCGCGGACTAGATTTTGAATCCTTGGATCACTGTGGTAAAAGTATTGATAAGAAGGAAGATAATTGTCATTCTTTTTCCTGTTTTTCTTTACACTTTCCCAATTGCTCCTGCCAGGAAAATAATTCGCTTCTTCATCGAAAGATGCATTTGGGCAGGAAGCTCTTATATCTCCACCCATAGAATTTCTTGCACTGCCATCCTTCATGGATCTGAAAAATTCTTCACAGAACTCATCCAAAGCTGGCGCTTCCATTTTTCTGTTCCTCATTGGACTGAAGCCCTCCCATAAACTCTCTGCTTGAGGGACACTCGACGAGCATCCTCTGTTGTTACAGGTCCCGGCTATGGATTTTTGTGGGGTAAAAGACTTGTCCTTTGCAAATGCATCAGCCTTTTTTGTACTTTCACGTTTGAACCCACTGGAAGGTTCATCACTGTCTGAATCCAGTAGTTGGAATTTTCTGAGAGGGCTGATAGTTAACCTTGGAAAAATGCCTTTGTTGTAGCTTGCTTCAACACTTGCAGAGGTTAAGGCAGTATCAGTTGCTTTCTTTTTTCTGGTTTTGGATGTATCTGCTGATTGAGTGGTCAGAACCCTCTGACTCTGCAGGGAAGACTTGAAACTGCTACAAGAGGAACGATTTTGTGTATAGAAAACGTCTTCTGTCACGTAAGAGAGAGGATGAAAAATTGGGCTTAGTATCTCATGAAAGGCAATTCAGTTGTCTACAACAGCTCCAGAAGCTCAATTTTGATGTGACATATTGCTTTGAAGATATCAATGGACAGAATTTAAGAATAGAAAACGTAATTTCCATTAAAAAAAATAATAGAAAACGTAATTCTATCGATCTCCATCCAATCCACAATCTCTGCTAGCGACATTGCAATTTCAATACAAATGTTTAACTTGAACCAGGCAACTTCTTAAATGCAGATTCAAGGACAGAAAACTCGTTTATTTATAAAAAAGCACTTGGAATCCAGCATTTTGTGACATTACGGCATCATCTTAGGAAAGACTATTCAATCGAAAATGAAGGGAAATGATTTGAAAACCTTTCTGAGGATCTTCCTGGGAAGAAAACTCTTCGATTTCTTCGTCGTCGTCCGCGTTCGAGAGCGGTTTCGGGGATTCTCGCTTCCTGATTCTCGACAAAGGAGTCGGAGGCCCTCGCCTCAGGCGCTTGAAAGCTAGCCGCGGAGCTGGATCTGGATCTAGGTCTTCAGCGTTAAAATGCCCGTCATCCTCGTCGTCCTTTGTAGGGGATTGGGATGATATATCGATTGGAGACGCAGTAGCTCGTTCCGACAGAGATTGAGATTCTCCTTCCTGATCGGAATCCAGTCCGAGAGAGAAGGAAGGAGCTGTGAAATCCGCCATGAGAGAGTGGAGGGAGGGGAAGATATTCAAACGATCGAGGCGGGCAATAAATCGAGGACATTTGCCGCCATGGTAATCTCTGCATTTTCATGAAGGTCTGGCGGGAATCTTAGCTTAATGTGCTTGTACTTAAATTGTAATCCTTTGGCCAACACGTTTTAATCCCAGTGGCAGCACATCCGCACATCAGTTCCCGATGTCTAAAATTTGATGCCTGTAACAGCCCTGTAGAGGGTAGACCCTGTGACAACCGTTAAGAATGTGCGATGTCATGTAAGCGATAAAACTTTTTTTTTTTTTTTACAAAAAATGCAAAAGTTTTTGAAATAAAAAAAAATCATGTGATATAATATAAATACATTAAAGAGCCGAGAGAATAAAATTAAAATAAATAAGTTAGTTATATAAAAGGGTGTCAATGGAAAAAGTTGAAGAGGTTAAAGTTTAATCTTAATTCTAACCTATTTAAAAAAATCTCGACCTCAATTTGTTTATTAGATTATTTAAAAAAACTTGATCTTAACCTCATTTAATAAATGAATTGGCGGGTTGTTAGTGAGATTCTACATATATGTTACAAATAAATCAAAACCAAACTAATTTAAATTTAAGTTTATATTGTTTGTAATAGTCGTGATAAATTGATTTATACTAACAAAATACATGGCATGGTTAAATCTTCATCAGGAGGGTATGTATTCAATGCAACAACACAAAAATAATTGCAACTTAGTAAGATAGAGAAAGAAATGACAAAGAGGGAGGAGAAGGAGAGGGAAAGATGGAAGGAGTGAGATGAGAGACAGATGTGGAGTATTAGAGAAAGGGGAAGAAAGATGATAGGCGGGATGGCAATGGTAATGCCTCCACATGGCAGCAAAGAAGACATTATAGAGTCATCAATGGAGGGAATAAAATAAGAAATCGAAATAGAGGAAATAAATTTATAGTTTAGAAAATATATATACCTCTGCTTTACAAGTTGACAAGTTAAATAAATTACTAAAGGGGTTATGGATCGTAAAATCCAAACATTAACACATTTATTTACTTAAATAATTAAATGGGTTGATGTATAATAAATTATCTATTCAAAAATTTTAACATATACACATTTATAAACAAGTTAGATGAACTGGTTAACAAGTTAATCATTACGATGAACACCCCTAGTTGTATGAGCAGTTGTGTATAAATAATTAAAAAAATATAATAATTGTGTAGGAAAAACTTCAAAATTCAAACAGACCAACATTTGAACAGGCATTAAATCTTCTTTTTCCCTTTTTTTTTATTTTTCCCTTATGGAATTATTGGAATCCATGCGCGGCCTACCATGATGATGAAATAAAATCATATTATTTAACTCCATTTATTTTGGCATGGTATTAAAAAAATCATTTTTCAATCGAAGTCCAATGAGTCGTAACTGCTTAAATGTTCATAATTATGTGTAAATTCTGGAAACACTAATTTATTTATAAATGCATTAAAATATTATAATAATTTAGCAAATCATTCATCCACATAGGAAAATGATATTAGATGATTTAAGTTAATATATCTAGATAATGGTATATAGACTAAATAATTTCTATTATTTTAATTCTATATTGGATGGCGCATATGCAGTTATTTGATTTATATTAAACTTAGTTTTCTTGTTAAACAAACAATTTTAAATATGATAAGTGAAAGGGATTTCATAATCATAAAGGTGGAACGGACTTGCCTAGAATCCAAATGAATGCTTCGAGAATTCCTTTTTTCAAGCTTTGACTTGGCCCAGGACTTTTTAAAAATTTTTTAACGATACACATTTTCAATAGTCACAGAACATATTAAAAATACAAATTTTAATAATGGAGAAAAGTATGCATTTATCTATAAGTTCGTTATAGGTTTTTAATGTGAAGGAAGACCATTACTCTAGCTCAGAAAAAAGGTGGGGTTCGTTATTGTTAAAATTATGTGAAAATGGCTTAAAATCAATCCAACCCATCCCCTTTCCAAGATCTGATTGGGTTGAACTTAATTTTAATAACCTAGATTGTACAAGTGGAACCACTATTTTATCAAGGGTAGCACTGTTTACTAGACTGCTGTTTTATGGTTTGAATAATGAATTCATTCCTAATCTCTGTTACAAAGTTTGGATGCTGGGTTCTTGTGGAAGGCAGGCCATTTTGTTTCTCCTTCTCTTGGTCTTGTACTACTTTTGTGAAAGCCTGTTCTGCATGTTCAGTGCATTGCATTACATTCGAAAATCATATGGTTGAAGGTCCCCAGCAGATGTAGCTAAGGGGATCAACATTTTAATTCATAAAACATTTAACTATGCACCCTAAAAAATAATAATAATAATAATAATAATTTAAATAAATAAATAAATAATACATGCTCCATCAAAGCTCAAACCTTTCTACAATATATCCCCATTTCCTCCCTACAAAAGCCACACCCGACCCACATCTCTCTCATGAGGTCATAACTTCTGCAATTATGCTCCAAGGAAATCGAACTATTTTATTGAGGATCCATCCCGAAACAGAGACTAGTCAAGGAATTTATAGACCACGCCACATTCTTCCAGCCCGAACAACGCTGCTTAATAATCACTCCCGTGGTGCTAATCCATCTACCAACATTCGATTTCCTTGATTCCACTTGTTCATTGCAACAACACCTATCATTCAACCATGTAACCATGTACCCGTTGAAACAGTCACGTGGGATTGATCTCATCTCTTCATCTTAATAGGCTATGAATGTGCACCTGGGCATTCCCAACGATGTGATTCTACATTTGAGAGAAGCATGGTCTCCCTTGATGTAATCATTAAAAAGAAAGGCCATGCATAAATAATGTTCCGAGGCTTCTCCAGAAGAGTCTTCTACATCAACAAGAACTGTTGAGCCGGAAAAAAATGCTTTCTAATTACCATCAAAACTGACAATCATCCTCCAATATCCATAAGGCGAAATGCTAACTCATTCTCCACAGCTGCCTTCAGCTCTTGTACAAGACCATCAAGATAAGGAGTCCTTGCTTTCATTCCTCTCTCAGCCGTTGTACCAACAATTGAAGCAGCCTCAACCAAATGACCCTGCCGACAAAGCCCCACAACCAGCGCTGAATAAACATCCGAATCAAGAACTGGTCCGCACACTGCCTCCAATTCATTAAACCACTGATAGCGATCCAAAACTCGCTCTGCTAGGCATAGTTCTTTTATCAATGATTCACAAGCCAGTCCATTCAGCCTAAAACTGCTCTCCGACATTCTTCTAACTAGCTTCTCTGCCTCCGGCAAATCCTTCATCCTCAGCAAACATACCACCAGCGAGTGAGGCACCCCCTTCCATGAACACTCTCTCAATCACCTCATATGCATCTTTTACCCACCCTGAAATGCACAATCCATTAATTACGGTACTGATTGTAACCCAATTTGGCAAACACCCTTTAATCCGCGTTCGATCCCAAACACTTAATGCCTCATCTACCCTGCCACTCTCAAAAATACCCTGGATCACTGCTGTGAAAGTCACCGAGTTAGGCTCACAACCACTCTCCTTTTCTCTCTCCATCTCCTGCCACAACTCTAACGACATCTCAATGTTCCCACACCGGCAAGCTGCATCCAACAAGGCAGAATAAACAACCGCTTTTGGCACACACCCGAATCCCCGCATTCGCTGCAGGATGGCTCGTGCACCCTCCAATCGCCCAGCATTGCGAAGCCCTCTTGACCATCGCGATACAAGTGATCATGTGAGGGTAGAGACCTGCCAACGCCAACTCCCCCAACAAAGTTTCTGCCACGGAAATTTGGTTCTTTTCAACAAACAGGCGGATTGCCTAGCAGCAGAGGTTGAGAATGACCTTGAAGGTCTTCACGGAGACAGGCGACTGCTCGATCCGATAAGCTTCGAGAAGATCATTTGCGAGTTCTGGTTGGCGATGAATGTTGAGAAATTCACGGGCTCTGCTGTACATGACCGTCGCGTGGCGATAGTTGGGTCGTTGGCCGGCCCAGATGAAGAAACGGAGGATGGAAGTAATCCATCGGGGGAAGATTTGCAAAAGACGGAATCGACGGTGGAGAAATCGAGCTTGTTCTCGAGGTGAGAAAGGGATTTCTCGAAGGAGCTTGCAGATGTAGACAGGGAACGTTTGGATGGGAATGATGGGATTTTGAAACCATGCCGGACGTTGGCGATGAAGAGAGAGTTTCGACAGGTGGCTGATATCTTGTGCCAGCACATCTACGAGGAAGAAGCAAATCGCATTTACCTAGAAAGGGAAGGAGAGGAGTCACTTCCCACCTCACAGCTCTGCTCCGACCAAAGCTCTATAAGAAAATTTTCCCACTGTTTCAGCATACCTCAAGGCTCAAGAAGCTATGTCAGAAAAATCCAATAGAGATTGCTGTTTGATTGAAGCTGACAAAGATGATGTCCTAGTCGGCACACTGCAAGGAAGACGAAGACCACTTATCTATTGGATTGAAACTAGAAGAACGGACGGAGCTGTCGGATTGAAACAGGAAGAACGGAGGAAGACGAAACTGAAGAGGAAATTGCTGGCTCGCTGCGACAGGAAGGGGCAGGGTCTTAATTTATTTTTGGCTCGCTGAGCTAGGTAACCAGCTGGGATTGAAACTGGAGAACTGACGAAGACGAAAGCAGGGTCGGGAGGAAGACAAGTGAAATCGACGGACCTGATCTTGTTCTCGTGTCGGGAAACTCGAATTGAAGAGGGGATCGCTACGCAGGGAGACGGCAAATGTGAGGCCGTGAGGGCTCTCGCTGAACCGGACCAACTGAATCCTGTTCGATTGGCAATTTAACTGGTCTTCACCGCTGGAAAGTGGAAACTGTACTACAGAGGACGGACTACGTAGACGAGGGGGTTTTCTTTTTTGATGTATGGGGATTGGGGACTCCGATCGCGGCGCATACCCTTTTTTTTTTTTTTTTTTTTATTTTATAAACTTATTAGCCCAAGTGTATTTAACATGTTTATAAATTTTTACTATTTTTGGAGATTTTTAGATATTTATTTTTAATTTTTGAAAATCAGTGACTATATTAACATTTCTAAAAAAAAATTTTAAAAAAAATAAAATAAATAAAATAAATGGGTGTGTTTCGGGGATTGGAGAGGGCTTTGGTAGCTGCTACTAGAGGTGGGAAATGGGGAGTCGAGTGACTCGGCTTTGTCGGATAAAATTAATATATTTTTGACTTGGTATAAGAATGGATAGATATTTTGACATGAATTCAAAAATCAGGTTGAGTGGGGTCGACCACATCCCGACCAGCCTCGCATATATTAATTTATTAAAAATTATAAGTTTATATTTAAATATTATTATTATTATCTTTCAAAATTCTCTTATTTTTATATTCAACTCTATCAACCATAGAAGAATCAATTTACTCAGAAAGTAATATAATAATCAATAAAAAAAATTTATAAATATATTACTCTTATGTATAATTATATATTAACATATTTTAACAAATTTATATTATATTTTCAAATATTTTATTTCTTAATTATGTGTTTTTAATAATTAGAGAAATATCGAAGCATATAATATTTAAATATAGTATAAATGTATATTTATGTTTGATAGGTACATAAATTCTTAAAATTATTTTATTTAACACCGCATTTTTTATCCGATCCGCTATCTTAAAACCAATCCGATACTAACCCGAAATTTGTCTCGGAACCTATTAAAAAAAAAAAAAAAAAGGTCAAACTAACTTTGTCCCGGCCCAGTATAAAAATAAAGTCAAACTTAATTTTTAAAAAATAGAATCAAAACCTTAACCCAGTATGGCCCGTCCGGATTCCCGCCCGTAGCTAGTATGTAGGACATGTCAGCCAATGGCCCAAACCATGAGGACTCCGGTCTTCAGGTTCTACAATGTCGTCATTATTTGGGCGTTATTTTCTTTCTTCTTGATCACCGGATCAGATTGTTAATTATTTTTTGCTTTATATAAAAAATTATTTTTTGCTACAGTGCAAAATGGACGATCCGCCTCTCTTTTCGTTTCCCAGAGGCCTACTCTAATGGTTGAATTGAGAGATTCAATGACTAAGGATTTATACGCATTTATACATGAAGAACTGTAAGGAGAACGAGAAAAAGAAAAGGAAAAATAACTGGTGATACATTGAGGGATAATTTACAAATATACTTACATAATTTAACAATAATTACTAATATACTTAAATAATGTCAAAGATTAATAAATAAACTTACATAATTTAACCATGATTATAAATATATCCACACTACATTGCAACTATAAGCAAACCATGTGCCTATATTTTCAAATTTATATCATACTTATAAATATATCCACAATTTGCATATACTTACAAATATAATCGTGCCATAATGACACTATAGCAGAGGCATGAGAGTAAATATATTTGCAACTATATTCAAATTACATAAGAGTTATATATTCAAATTACATAAGAGTTATTTATAATTTTTGAAACTATGTAGGTATATTTACAAGTATAGTTAAATTATGTGGATGTATTTCCAAATTATCCTACATTGAGTATGAGAAAAGCCTTTTTTTATTTTAAAAAATATATATACATAACAGTCCCACCCTATTGTACATTTTTTTCTCATCCAATCTTCTTCCAACTATCCAAACGCATGTTGAATGGAAGTATTTAACTAAGAAAAGAAATCATAAACGCTACTTCCAAGAAGCAGAGCAGGAGAATGTCTCAACCCTAATTTCGCTTACATAAAATCATTCAGGATTTTCTGATTGCATCGTGCTCTTTCAGGAAAGATTTCTATACATAAAACCAACATTATTACATAGCTACCAAGAATCGCGACACGATTATGCACAAAGAATATGTTCCTTAGCAATAAAATACATACACAGTTTAAAAGTAGTGGAAAAATGGGGAGAAAAAAGGTTGAACTTGACTCTAGAGGAGAAGATCGATATAGCTTCATCGTAATTGCATTAGCTAAAGCCCGCTTACTTGATCATAACGAAAGCAATGTGGCAATGACAATGGAGGATGCAAAAAGATAAGGTAAGAGCATTTCCTTCACTGTCTTGCCTGCCAAAATAATTTAAGAGGAAGAAAATCAAAGAAAAATACCTCAAGTGCATCAGTAAGATGTTGAAGAGGCTCAAGAAAGAGAACCAGGATTCGAACAGGGGGGGACTGTTCCAAGGAACAGTCCACTTCTTCTGCTGCCATGTACCCAAGCGCACTCATCCCGTGTGGCATGAGGTATGAACTTTCCCTTGGAACCAGCCACGCCCTGTTCTAATCTGGTTCCCTAGGAAGATGGATTCATCTCCTGGTTCAATTTATCATGCTCTCCAGGTGGATGGGAGGCATCGTAAAGATCTGCCCATCATATAACCACAGCTGCTTAAAAAACAGATATGTTTGTACAATATAGGGTATATAATGATTGCTTTTTATATTTTTTAATAGTTTTTTCCATCTAAACCATTCAAAATACAAATTAATATGTATATATTATAACGCCAAAAATTATTTTGATTGGAAACTTATATATTATAAATATTTAACATCATTCGAGGAGGAAAATGAAAATGTTAAAACTTGTAAATAATATATAGCATGTAAAAGCTTTCAAAATATTTGATTTTTGGCATCATAACTAAATATATGTCATAAATGCTATAAATTGTTTTCATAAATGCTATAAATTTGTTTACATATTAAAAAAATCTTATGGGAAATGAAAAAGTGCAACCTTCATAGAAAAGAGTTTGTTTTTAATCATTCCCCAGAGGTAGATGGTTAAGAAGTCATCAACATTCTCACCTTGGATCTTCCAATTAGGAGACTATCGGCAGCACAGCCATTACTAATACAATCCAGTAGACCAGTTATCTGGACTATTGGACCAAAATAGCATTAATCCCCACTGAAAGCTAAAAACTATTGCACATCGTTTTCGTTTGGTATCATGTTTCCTTCATAAATATATTTTCCTCATTGTTACTTCGCCATTTTCTTGGAAAGCACAACCCTATTGCTCACTCATTGCTGGTCTAACCAATTCTTTTGTTTTGAATGGATGGAAAAAGACAACCATGTGGGAGTCTATAATTATGAAGTACAGGTATGAGAAAATTTACCACTTTGAGAAGGTGTTGCAGCTGGAAGTGCTGGCATGTTTACAGCTGCAAAATTCATCCATTGGTTGTGAGATCCATGGATAAAAAAGGAGAATAAGAAGAAAACATCAAGATCATAAATATGTCATGAATGTTATAAAACATTCTTCAGAAGCATGGCTACTTGCATTCATCATCATTTTCAGACAGACAGTATGTGCAAGTGCACATGTGTATGCGTTTTACATTCATGACAGCTAAATTATCCTTGAAAAAAGAAAACAGCCTAAGGTGGCAACACCACACTGCCAATTAGAGAAAGAAAGATGAGTACACGGTACTGTTGTACTGACATGAGCATAAAAGATTAGTATTTTTTTGAAGAGAAAACATGAGTATATTTCCGTAGAAGATTTAGATGCTGATATATGCTAACGGTCATGCAGCAAATGACATTTAACAACGATTCCACAACTTTATCATTGTATCATGTAGTGACTCTTGTTCACAACAATACTACTGCATACGACAGTGAATTAGAGTACAAACATTGGAATTATCCTGTGAGCTAAGGTCCTTTATCATTATGAAAAAATAAATACATATGGCAAAGAAATCACTAGCTAGAAAGAAAATGAAGAGATGGCCATACTCTTGTTGCAAGAAGAGACCGGCAGTTGTTGAAATGCAGAAGGCCAAGGAGCTGCAATATTGTCATTCAGATCACAAGTGAAACTGATTCCAGAATATTGGTCCAATGTTGCATCTGAAGGCATGCTTGGAAGGAGGCATCCCGATTCTTGTACAGAGGTAGAACAAGTCACATAATGCAGCTGATGGAGACATTTTCAACATCCCACATGTAAATGAAGAAAACTACTTATTTTGACAACAGAACTGGGTATGTCCAGCAAATAATAGCTGCACAGGACCACAGATTCCCACCACAAGTGATAGATCTGTCCAAAGCTGATGCCTAGTTCACTAACACATGCTACATTGTCCAAACATGTTACAATGTGCATTTATTCACACTTTTTCACATGGATAAATTCAAAGAGAAAAAGGTACTGTCAACTCGAAGTAACTGTGGGTGGAAAAAAATAGACAGTTACCAGAGCATGAAAGGACAATATGACAGTTTATTCAGGCACTGATAAATAGCATACGATTACAAGACACATGATAGAGATAGTGAATATTACCTTGTGATCCAACTGGTGTGCCAAGTGCAGATTCCACCAGTTTAAAAAGGAAAGGAAAATAAGCAGTATCAGTACTAGTACTAAGGATTTCCTTGTAAGCTATAAAAGTTATACAATATAGTACCAAGAGTTGAATCCCAATTGCCTCATATAAAAAATTTCACCAGGCAAGAATCCAAATATGAGGTTCTCAAATTGGATTAGACAAGGTCATCTGCAATAGGTTACAGTCAGCACATGCATGCAACTCTGCAGGCCATGAAAATCATAAGCCTAACTTCGCATATAACATTTATCCAAGAGTATGCAAACAGGGCCACCATTGGTCATAAAATACATGGGCAGGAAAGTTTCCATTGATGATCCAATATAGACAAAAATGCATAATTCAACCACAATGTCATACAGCATGGAAATGAACCCTCCCAAGAATTTCACTGTATATATGTCATGGATTGCGTGAAATGATCATGAACATCAAGTATTGTGGTGCAACCACTGTATTCAATCATTTCCAATACATATGGAATAGGTAAAATTAGATAGTGACTATCACCTGGCAATTATGATATTTTGATCATGAATTCATGATATTTGCAGCACCATTAATTGCCTGAATTCAAGGAATATACACACTGGAATCCAGAACTTGATTCGAATACCAAGGGTTTCTATTTCCACATTCAAGGATAAGTAATATGACTCACCTTGGACAGAAAAATCTTTAAGAGTTACATGACAAAGACTATAAAGATTTTTGCTAATATTTGCTTTCTGCAACCGTGAACCAAGCACAGCCGCACAGTCCAAAGCCTGCAAGTTGGTTATGAAGCTTTGTTTTT
>JASFXW010000230.1:0-64476 GCA_030490835.1 Annona cherimola | reverse complement strand
GGTTATATTGAAATATGGTTCTATAGAAGTGGAACTCATTATTTTGTATACAAACCGATCGATTATGTTAAGAGGATTATTAGATCGCCAAGTAAGGTAGTTACATCAATTTATCCAACTTGACAATCTTTAACATGTGCCCTCCAATTTTAGAAATTACATAAGTGATAAATGGTTTTCGTAACTTTTTTGAGTGTTGCATGTGAGTCTTGTTAAGATTTGTTTAGTGATTAAGAATGACAAAAAAAATGTAACAATTTTTTTCCATATTTGAATATGATTTGACAATTTTGCCAATTAGTTATTCTATATGTTTTCTTATCATTACCTGTATTTACAATTGTTCTTTCTTATTTATCATACAAAAAAGTTGATTAGTTTTGTCTTTATTTACTTTAACTATTATTAGTTAATATAATATTACTCTATCACATAATAAGGCTCTCTCTTTTTTCTCTATTTTATTTATTTGTTTTATTATTTATTTGTTTTTGTCTAAACAATGCAAAAAAATTATTGGGTTTTTGGAAATATACCTATAAGGCTTCACATGTATCGCAAATATACTCTAAAGGTTTACTCCAACGAGAATTCGTCTGGGAAAAGTTCTGAATTCCAAATCTCTTGTTTCCTAAATGAAAATTTACTTCGAGCTATGAGTCTTACTACTTCGCCAAAAAATAATTATCTAATAGGATTAATCGAAAACAGCTTACCATTTGATCTTAAAATGAATTTTCCCTTTTCAGAAATTGTAATGATGTTCGTCTTGAGCAATTTCGCCTATTGATTTTTTTATTAGTGACTATTAATGGTTTAATAGCCAGGACATATCATATATGCATATATTGTAAATTTTAAAATGACCATGGTACATTTCCAATATAGAAAAAAACCTTATCGCTGTCTTTTACGCTTGGCCGTAAATGCCCTGGGTTTTCCGCCGTGACTGGGAGCCATTGGATCTAGCCGACTCAATTTGGAGCGCCCAAATTAAAAATTCAAAAGCACCTTCTTTCAGGCCATTAAATGCGCAGGACATTTGCAGACAAGCCGCCTATTGGTGAGAGAGAATTTGTTGGACTTCAGTCCTATGCTCCCGGGCTCATACATATATATTTTTTATTTTTTTTGAAAATTTTTCAGAAAATTGTTAGCCCAAATGTATTTAACTTATTTATCAATTTTTACCATTTTTGAAGATTTTTAAATATTTATTTTTAATTTTTGAAAATCAGTGGCATTTTAGTAATTTAAAATTACCTAAAATACCACTGATTTTTAAAAATAAAAAATAAATATCTAAAATACTCCAAAAATGGTAAAAAAAATTTCACAGATTAAATACACTTGGGCTAATAATTTTATAAAAAAAATTTCAAAAAAAAAAAATATGTATATGCGTCCGGGAGCATGCAGCACCGCATGCTCCCAGGAGCATAGGACTGAAGTCCGAATTTTTCAGACTGAGCTCTTATATATGCTTTTACGAATCTCTCTTAGATCTACCATTCTCTTTTCCCACTCATTCTTTTTTTCCTTCCTAGGAGATTTTTTATTTCTCAATTTTGAATCTTAAGATATGTTTAAAAAGTGATAAAACTTTTGGATAAAAAATTTTTTATATAAAAATTATCCATTTTGAATTAAAAGAAAATGACACGATATGATAAGGGTAATGATGAAGAGTAAAAAAAATAAAATTAAAATAAATAGGTTAGTTGTGTTGGTATTTATGTAAAAATAATTAAAAAATGATTATTGTATATAAAAATATAAAAAATATTAAAAAATAAGGTCATTACAGAGTGAATAATTTTAAGAATAATTTTAACTTCATATTTTTTCTTATTTCTAAACACATCCTTAGTTTCTTTTCACAAACAATACAACAACAAAACCAATTTACCCTTTTTACTTTTTCCAAGCTTTATAGGAATGAGAAGACTAAGAAGCTATTGGCACTCTCAATCACCCCTAATGTCATAGCCCCCTATGACAAATTTCAGTGTATCTTCCCTTATTTTAACTAGAATGGCAATGATAATATGTTACTTGCGAGCTGCATGAGAGTGATGAAGAAGAGCTGATGGTAGAGGAGTCGGTGAGTCGGTGGACTCAGACGATGACGAATTGTTCGGGCTAGAGGACTTTGTGAGGTTAGTGGAAGACAAAGGTCGGGAGAGGAAAGTCGAGATTTGAGGGAGATGTATCAGATGAAGGGGTTAGGGTGCATCACACCCAGGAGCTTGAAGAGAATGCTAAGCTAGTGGGGAAGAAGAAGATGATAGCAGAGGGCAAGGCCATGATTTGCAACTTCAATCTCAATGACAATAAAAGTGCTAAAATTTGAGGAATTCAGTATTATGATAGTTTTATTTCAATTTGAGAATATGTATATCGATAGTTGGTGGAATTGATTGATTGATTGGTAGTTTGGTTGATTTTTTCTTGTATATAACAACATGATTATGTAGAATTCATTAAAGGAAACTGTGGTAGAAAATTTTAAAATTTTAGTAGAAATTTAAGTTGCAGGTTTCAAAGTAGCGTTAAGGGCAAGTGAGGTAATAGGCTGTTAGCTGCCTCCATTAAACACCTAGGCTTCTTTTTACTTTGCACAACGTCAACTGTTTTGACTACTAGATGGATACTTTTATGCACTTGTCACATTTTATGCTCTTTCTTCACATTTTCATTGTTTTAGTTGAGTGAGGTCTCACATTGTAAGGTAACTTCAGGTGCACAAGAACATTTCATATTACAAAATTAATTCACATTGCTAAAATCTCTTTCATGGATTTTACTATTTATATATTTTTCTTGCTCTAATATTGAATTCGAGTTTAACTTATAGCTAGTTTTAAAAGAAAAAAGTAATAATGAATTGGCAAGATTAAGAAGCTTATGTCCTACAAGATATATGTGCGGAATCGGTAGAAAGTAGTTGTCAATATCACTTTACATAAATACTATATTTCAAATGACAATGAATTCTGGCAATGCAACACTAGTAAAGCCTTCATCAAATTATTCATGATTAAAATCATATCAGTAAGTTAAAACAAGAGAGACGATAAGGGGATGAAACCAATTCATCACCCCTGTCCTCCGATCCGCCATCCCTCCATCTTCTCCACGCCAATTCCTTCTCTACTAGCGTTGATCAAGGCCATCACCCATTCTCATCTAGCCAATGCCTAAAACACACATGTGAAGAACAACCTGCAAAAATCCTAGCAATTGTAGCCATCTGCATAAATGACAAAAGATCCAAATCTATTTATTTTCAACACCATGCTCATAGGCCATTCCATGAGTAAAAACCCAAAAACCCAAAAGAAGCTATGCTTGAAGATGGAGCGAGCATGTGCAATGTCGTTTGTTATGGAAGCTATGAGGAGCTTGCTGAGTAAGAAGGTGATGAGATCGAGGTCAGTCTTTATCATGCCGGCATGGATTTGAGACACCTACGAGCTTCTTCTGTATGATTTCAATAGATTAACTGCATCGAGCAAAAGAGAGTGGCAATCGAGTGTGAGAGAATGGGGATTGGGTGAGATAGAGAACTGTTCCTGCAGCGATGAGATGAGATGTGGCGCGACCAGATGAGAGACGAGATGCTAAATGCCCGCAGCGTTGACTAAGAAGGGGATAAGACCAGGGAGAGAAGCTGGGAAGCCATTTGAGTGGATAATGGGATCTGAGAGAGAGACAAGAGTGAAAGCAGAGAGGGCTGTGTTTGAAAAATTCCAACTGTAGTAGCTGCAGTTCTGGCAGAGGATCATGCATGTAAAATTTTCTAGTAATTAATGTCTGAAAGTAGCTGTCTTTGGATTTAAATTTTGGATGGTTGAGATGGGGTCAGCTGAGAACGAATGGCATATATAGCCGGTCAGAAACGCTTGGGCATAAATGATCGAAACTCACACATATATCGGTAGTATATTAGCAAAAGCCTAAAATTGTAACGCAATGATCATTTGTGGTCAGGAACTCATTTTGAGTATTTTATTCATATTTGAATCTTACTAATATCTTCATTCATGTCAAATCAGACAATTATTGAAACCCCTTTAGTATTTTATTTTAAAATTCAAGATAAATACTAAATAATTTTCAAAATTTTCAAATAAATACGTACAAGTGGGGCTGCATGTGAGCCTAACGTCAAGCGCTATTAATAGTGGTAGGTGTCTCATTTCTAGCTTAGTGTATGCGTTCCGGTTCCAACCCAGTCGAGGAGAGTTTCATCTCTCATTTTCAAGAGCAATTTCTCATGTAGAATCATCATTAAATTTACATCCATTGAGTGAAAATTGAATAAAAAATTTATATTTGGGATAATTGGGTTGTAAGATAAAAATATACAAAAAAGTGGGGTTGCATGTGGATAACAAAAATTTCAAACGAAAAATTGAAAAAATAGCATTAACGCCGAACCTCGGACGTAAATGATGATGGCCCAAAATTATTTCGGATTAAAGGTGTGTTTAAAAGGTGATAAAATTTTTAATAAGAAGTTTTTTGTATAAAAAAATTTTGAAATGTAAGAATGATTTGATATAATAATGTAACATTGATGAGTAAAGATAATAAAGTTAAAATAAATAGATTAGATGTATAAGTAATTGTGTAAGAAATTAAAAAATAAGTTAATTATATGAAAAGAAGTGAAAAATAATTAAAAAATAAAATAATTAAGAAAATTGAAAAGTTCTATTTTATTTTAACCAAACACCCATAAATTGATAATAGACCTTTCATGGTCCACATATTCGTGCACTCGCACATTGATGACTATAAAAAACATTAGTTTGTCGTTTCTCATAAAGGCTCCGAACACACGAATCGGCCGCACTTCCATTGCAACCCACGTCCCTGTAATACGGGGACTTTGGCACGTCCGTGTGATACGTTTTTGAAGACATAATTTTGACATCTAATTTTTTTTTTATTTTTTTCACTTTTATTTTTATTTTTCTTCAAATAATTTCATTTATTTCAATCCTACTCTTATCATTTTTATCAAATACATAATTTTTAAAATATTTTATTTTTTATTTTCTACAGTACCACACTTTTTCACCTTCCCCAGCATCCTCTTGTGTTATGATATGCGTATGCAGACGAAAGCCAAACTCATTACAATTTACACAAAGGGATAATTTCTCTTCCAAATGCATATAATTTTTCTTATACCTACAACATTTCGTAAATTTCTTTTATACTCATAATAATTTGCCCTAAATTCCTCTCATACCCATGTCGTTAAAACTATCGTTATCTATCCCGAAAGCCAAACTCATTATAGTTTCCACAAAGGGATAATTTCTTTTATATTCATAACAAATATATATAATTTTTCTTATACCCATAATATTTCGTAAATTCCTTTTATACTCATAATAATTTGCCCTAAATTCCTCTCATATCCATGCCGTTAAAACTACCGTTATCTATCGCATTGAAAAGACGATTTTGCCCTTTTAAATTTTTTTCTAATTAAAATAAATCAACCTTAATATAACTTTCAAGTTATTTAATATCTTATATTAATAATTTATTACCATCAATTGAGTCATGTTAAGGTTAAATTATCTCAATTAAAAAACTTTAAATCGACAAAATCGTCTTTCAATAGGGTAGATAACAGTGGTTTTAACAGCATGAGTATGAAAGAAATTTACCAAATATTATAAATATAAAACAAATTATGTGCATTCGTTATTCGTTATGGGTATAATACGAATTATCCCGGCCACGAAAGATAAAAAAATGCACGTGCAACGGCAACAAGCAAACCAACAAGACACTTCCCCAATCCGTTTCTCTTGAGGATTAATACAAACGACAGTCTTTTCCAGAGTCGCCCCTGGTTTTTCACCGGTCCAATCACCGCTCAACTGTTCCCATTACAGCAGCTGTTTGTAGCCGCCGCCCTTCTCATCTCCTCCACAAACGCCTGAATATTCCGATCTGCCAACCCACCTTCCGCTCCAGCCTCCCTCGCCAATTCCCTCCATCTCAAAGCGTTCTTCCGGATCTCTTCCCCCATCACCAAATCCAAGCATCTCTTCACTTCCCCACCTTCGAAAACCCTCTCCACGTTCGCTTCCCCCCGCACGCCCGCCTTCCACACCTCCGCAACCAGCTTCGCGTTCGTCGTCTGGTCCGACCACCACGGAAGGCACACCACCGGCACGCCCGCCGCCAAGCTCTCCGTCGTCGAGTTCCACCCGCAGTGCGACACGAAGCAGCCCACGGAAGCGTGCGACAGCACCGCCAGCTGCGAGCACCACCCCACCACCATCCCTTCCCCTTTCTCCTCCGCCGCTCTCGCCTTCTCCCAGAATCCTGTCTCCCCATCTTTCCTGGCGCTGTCATCGCCTCCGGTCCTGAGCACCCACAAGAACGGCCGCCCGCTGTCCAGTAACCCCTTTAGAATCTCCGCCATCTGCTCCTCCTGCAGCTCGATGATGCTCCCGAACGACACGTAAACCACCGACCCCTCCGCCTGGGAATCCAGCCACGCCATGCAGGGCTTGCAATCGGCCTTGTACATCTCTCCCCCGTCCGTCGCGCTAGTCGCCTCGATCCCGTCGTAGAAGGCCGCAGGTATGAGAGGCCCCACGCAGACCATCTCCACGCCGTCGACGACGCCCCTTACCGTCTCAGGCTCCGCTTCTTCGAAGGTGTTAACCAGCACCCGCGCCCTCTCCTCCCGGTCTATCTCCTCGAACTGCTCCTTGAAGGCGGAGATGATGTCCTTGTAAGGGCCGTCGGACGGGATGATAAAGGTAGGTATATCTCGAGCTGCTAGCGGTGGCAGTCCTGGTAAATTCATGGAGCACGAGGAGTCTTTTTCAATTCTGCCTAGGATGAGGTCGCGGTAGCCGTGGAAGTAGTGGTAGTATGCGAAGAAGACGGCGGCGGGCTGGATCCAGAGGAGCACGTGCGGGATGTGGTGGGCGCGAGCCACTTCTGCAGCCCAGGGAAGGAGGAGGGTGTAGATGACGCAAGTGATCGGAGAGCCGCCATCGGCCAAGGTGCGCAGCTGCTGGGCCAGGGCCTCCGGGCCGCGCTTCCTGAACTGGGCGCCGACGTCTGCCCTGGTGGCGTCTCCGGAGCTGAGGCCGGGGCCGTCATCGTAGCCGTCGGAGAAGGCGGCGTAGCCTAGAGAGGGGGAAGGGGCGGATTTTATCATGCGCCGGTGGGCGTAGATGGTGGTGAAGAAGGTGACGCGGGCGCCAGTGCGGCTGAGGCGGTCGGCGAAGTGAAGAGTGGGGTTGATGTGGCCAGGGAGCGGGTACGTTAGGAGGAGGAAGTGCGGCTGAGACATGTCGGCGTTGGGTGCTTCGGGTGTTTGGGAGATTGGAATTTGGGAGTAGTGCGTGCGTCCTGCGGCGTGCATTGTGCTTCGGCTCGTCCTACATTTTATAGCAAGAACGCATGCACGACAATTTGCATTTTAAACTTTTTAATTTGAGTATTTGTATTTTGAATTCCGAAGTCGGCACGTTAGTATTTTAAACCACCTGAAATTTAGTTCTTTACATTTTAAACCTTCGATGCTAACGACATTAAAAAACGTAGTTAAAATCTAGTAAGATATCCAAAACGCACTTTGCATAAATCAGACGAAGTCTAGCTTAAATCCATAGCTCTCAAGGTACTTATGGCATTTAAAAACACCATTAAAATCTTTATTTGCAAAGTATCATTTTAATCATTGTGAAGTTTAGTTTAAAATGGAAACGGCAATTTAGACATTTTATAATAGTTCAACGTTAAAATGCAAATACGAAAGCCTTAAGATTTAAAATGCAAATATGCAAGGTTAGAGGATTTAAAATAAAAATTTCCCCCACATATCCATGTGAACTAAGAAAAAGAAAGTTTTCTAACATTCCGGTAGAATTGGCACTCAATTTCGTATATACTTATAATATTTGATAAATTTTTTGTTCTCATAATATTTCACTTTAAAAATTTCTCAAGCCTACGATATCAACATAATTGTTATTTACTCTATTGAAAAGATAATTTTGCACATTTAAAAATTTTTTAATTGAGGCAAGTAACCTTAATATGACTTAATTGATGATAGTAAATTATCAATACATTACATTAAGTGACCTAAAAGTTATATTAAGGTTGAATCATTTTCATTAGGAAAATTTTTGAGCGGCAAAATGTTTTTTCAATGGGTAGATAACGGTTACATTAATGATATGAGTATATAAGAATTTAAAAATGTTATGAATATTAGAGAAATTTGTGAAATGTTATAGATATATAAAGAATTAGGTACCAATACTATGAGTATAGAAAATTTCTCCCTTAGAAGAACTTACATTATTGAGTAAGATCACCACAAGTATTTCCTATGATTTTTAAATTAAAAAATCGAAAAAACATATAGCGAATTTTTTTTTTTGAAAAGTGTAATAGTAATATGATAGGTGTAAAGTAAAATTAGGATAATAGGATAATTGTGTGAAAAATAATAGAAATATAAGGTAAAGTTTTGAAAAATAGAATTTTTCTATTAAGGTAAAGTTAGAAAAATAGAATTGTTGAATAGTTAAAATGTGAAATCATTTTTAAGAATAAATATAGGGAAAGAGTTGGTTCTTGCAATCCTTTAATCTATTGATTACTAAACATCCTACGTATAGGCCCCATAGTTGACTAATTGTTAACATGAGTGTTTAAGTATATGCTTGTGTATTAGGTTTGGGGTTCGCACTTAGACTGAGGCATTAGTCTCCATTAAGACAAAATAAAAATATAAGTAATAATTAAAAAACATGTAACAATATCTACTCAAGATGTCGAACAATATTTTCATATATGTTACATCATCTCAACTAGTATTACAATCAAACTCTGAGATATTCTTATGATTTTTATCAACATTCTTACAAATAAGTAACCAATGATCTAATTTTTTCGAATAACAATTCTCAAATTCTCGCCTGGAGGATGCCCTCATAAAAACTTGAGGAGAATAAATGCCACCACTAAAGTCACCTCCATATGTAGATACTTTACATTTTAATCATTACTTTAACCCTTCAACTATAACAAAATTTATTATAAGTAGCCACCTTTGGCGGCGAAATTAAAATTTTGGTTACATTTGCTCAAATGCAGCTAAATGTTAAATTTTAACACCTACATTAAAGTTCAAACATTAATTTTGACATCTAAAAAATAAAATATAGTTAAAATACATCTAATGAAGCCAAATATATAATATATAATTTAAAAATTAGCTAAATAAAATGAAATTTATTGTGGGTTTTAATTATTATTACATATTAGTATCTTTTCCTTTTAATCATTCATTTATTCATTCATTTTTTTCAAATATAACCTCGATAGGCTGATACATAATATTTATAATTTTATTTGGTCTTTTTGAAAATATTTTGATACATAATATTTATAATTTCATTTTATCTTTTTAAAATATATTTTCTATTTTTCAAGCACTCGGATTATCATATTAATTCATTGATATTACATTTTTATAATTTTTATATTTTAATCATGATTTTATACTTATTTTGATGGGTTATGCTTCTATGTAAAAGTGGTTATATGTAACCTACTCAAAATTTAAGATATGGATGTTTAAGAAATTTTTTTATTAATTTATTATATTTAACATCATTTATTTAGTTAAAAGACGAAATTTCATCCAAATAAAGTATGTGCATCGGCCACATTTTCTAAAAAGTAAATATTCATGTGTAAATTATGAAAGACGTTTAGGTCCATTTGCAAAGGTATTGGAATAAAATAATACTCTATAAAATCATTTATGCATAAAATAGTGATATTTCAGTCTATTTAAATGTTAAAAATACAATTTTAAAATTGATCATTAACATTAGATTATTTTATGATATTGATTTTACACATTTATGGATGGTCATCCATATTGAAATTAAACAAATGAACTGGTTTCAATAATAATATAAATGATATCGAACAAAATAGATTGAGCGAATTTTTAATCAACAATTAAAATATTAAAAATTTTACCATCTTAAATGATCAAGAATTTGGTGGAGTTACACGGTGGAAGGCAATTGTCGACACTCAACGTTCAAAATCTGGACCTTCCGTTCCAACTATTCTACGTACAGCAAAGCGCTATTTTGACTAGGGGTGGGAATCGGGGCGGGTCGGGGCGGGTCAGGGTGTGCCCAACCCTGACCCTACCTTTCAAAAATCTGGTTTGACCCTTATTTTTTTTCGGGTCGGGACAAGGTCGGTTTGACCCTTACTTTTTTTCACTCGATATTGGGACAAAATTCGGGTCGGGAACGGGTCGGTTTCGGGACGACGGGTCGGGTAAAAACTACGGGTCAAGTAAAAATTTATTACGAATTTATGAACCCATCAAGTTAAAGACATATCTGTATTAAATTTAGCTACTATATGCTCAAATCTATTACTAATTAGTCAAAGTAAAATCTAAATACTTAAATAAAACATGAGTATTTATTCACCTATATAAGAACAAGTTAATGAAACATACCTCATTCAAAATTTTGTTTACAATTTGAATATTGAACCACTAATTGTTTGAACTCATTCCATGTCCTTTGTTGTTTACCTTCAACAAAAATAATAATAATGTCACAATTAGAATTAAAATGATAACTGTTTAAGTATGTAGCAGGAGAGCAGTTTTACCTGAAAAGTAGAAAAAATGTTGATAATACTTTTGTGTTGTAATGAAAGCTTCTAGAAGTATTTTGTAAATGTCAAATCATATCATTTGCATTTTGGGAAAAAATCAAAAAATATTTCCAATTAATCATGCTGCTTCTATTGGGTTAAACAATGCATGATATCAATGCCAAACAGAAATAACCAATTAATCATGCTGCTTCTATTGGGTTAAACAATGCATGATATCAATGCCAAACAGAAATAACCAATTAATCATGCTGCAACTATTGGGTTAAACAATGCATGATATCAATGTCAAACAGAAATAACCAATTAATGAATTAATCATGCTGCAACTATTTTTATTAATAAATATATTGCAATTATGTATTCCAAATGCAACCAAATCGCAATTATGTATTCCAAATGCAACCAAACAGAAATAACTACTGACTACTGTTGTTAGAGGGAATGGAGATTTAGGGAATTTGCATAACAGAAATCCAAATCCAAGATTTTGCATAACAAGATTTGGATGCGGGCGGAAGGGAATAATCTGAATTTTGAAAACAGCTGTCTGTTTTGAAAATGACAAGTATTATACAATAATCTGAATTTGCAGAACAAGATTTCCACCTTAATTGAAAATATTATTTTATTAGGCAGCAGATGCGGGCGGGAGGGAAATGGGAATGACGATTCAGGCATTCAACATTTCAGCCATACCACTGGTAGATGCAAGAGGCGACAGCTGCTGCTCGAGCCGGAATGGCCACGACGACGACAGGGCAGATGCTTCTGCTCAACTAGAAGACGCTGCTCGAGTGGACGGAAGCTGCTGCTCGACGGCGATGGCAGACGCTGGCCTCGAGAGGGGACGGCGACAGCTGCTGCACAAGCTGGAAATGTCCACGGCAACGACGATGGTGACGACAGGGAAGAGTGGCGGAAGACGCTGCTGCAGTGTTGCTCAGCGAGAAGATGCTGCTCGACGATGATGGCAGACGCTGGCCTCGAGCGGGGACGACGACAAGGGCCGGCGGTCGCTATGGGAAGGAGGGACGGCGACAAGCAGCTAAGCAGGGGACGGCGACAAGCAGCTAAGCAGGGAGACGATTGAAGACGATTGAAGGTAGGGTTTTGCTCAGGGTACTCGTCTACTCGAGCAGAGTAATAAGCAGGCTGCTACAGTCAGCGGGGCGGGGCGGGTCGGGACGGGTCAGCGGTATAAGCGGGTCGGGATCCGCCAGGTCCGCCCCGACCCGGTATAAAACAGGGTCGGGTCGGGGCGGGTCACGGGTCGACCCGCCCCGATTCCCACCCCTAATTTTGACCTTATAATATGCATAATTCTTTTAAAATCATAAAGAGCACTGGTACATGGAAAGTATTTGTTTCAAATTAATTAAATAAAAAATATATATGATTCTAAATATAAAATAAAAATTAATAAATTCTAAATGCAAATAATAATGAAAAATAAAAGTTGAAGCATATATCAAAGAGAAATGATATTGTTAGTCCAAGCTAAGTAATACCCTACTTAGCCTACCTTAAAAAATCTATTTATTTTTTTATTTTTCCATATATTTATAAACTAAGTTTTAACAATTTTGATATGTATATATATTTTTTAAAATTTTCATACATAAGGGTATTTTAGCCATTGTTAATGGTCAAAAAGCTAAAATGTCTTCGTGTTTAAAATCTTAACTAATATATATATATATATATATATATTCAAAAATAGTAAAATTTAGTTTATATATTAAATATACTTAAATAAATAAGTGTATGCAAAAAAAAAACAAAAAAGAAAAACTTTTAAATAAATTTTTTAAAGTAGATTAAATACTTAGTCCAAGCTAACAAGATCATTTTTTTTTTATTAAATCAAGTAAATCAGTTCTCCCCTTAAAAAAATAAAAAGAATTTTAAAAATCTAGAAAGCTTTGATGACGTTTGCACTGACGGCAGCAATTTGGAATTTCACGATTTCGATGCAATTCTGCCACAGATTCGCCACCTCCCTCTGCGGTTTTCTCGATTATAAGTCGGTGATGTGCTCGTGATGTCCGACTCAAAAGCTCTCCCCCAACTAGGGTAATTTCAACATCAATCAATAACATCCAAGCTTAGGATGATTGGATGCACCTTGTTGTGCTTAGCCTTAGTGCATTTGGGTGTATTTAATTTTTTAATTTTTTAATTTTTAATTTTTTTTTATGAAACTATTAATTTAAGTTTGCATCAAGTTTTAATATTTTTAGATATTTGCAGATATTTTTTAGATTTTTTAAAATCAGAGATATTTTTCGTAATTTAAAATTATTAAAATACTACTGATTTTAAAAAATCTAAAAAAATCTACAAATATCTAAAAATAGTAAAACTTGGTACATATGTTTAATACACTTAGATCAATATTTTTATAAAAAATTTTAAAAATTAAAATTTTACACCGAGGTGTACCGAAGCTAAGTGCACCAAGTGCACAGGAACAATACTAATTTTTGAAAGTCTTCCAAATATCTAAAAATAGTAGAACTTGATAGATATGTTTAATACACTTAGATCAATATTTTTATAAAAAATTTTAAAAAATAAAATTTTACACGTAGGTGTACCGAAGCTAAGCGCACCAAGTGCACAGGAACAATACTAATTTTTGAAAGTTGATTGGAAGACTGACATTTCAATAGGAACTACTGATATTTTTGGACAAAAATTTACAATAAATACAAGTCTCCAAGGGAAATCAAACTGTAGAGTTTTTATTCAAAAATTAGTTTTTTTACCATTAGAGTATATGTGCATTTTAATTTTATTATTTAAAAATTATTCTTCGTTAGAGGACACGTCTCTGAAAAGCTTTCATGTGAAAATTATAGATAGAGGGGTTTCTATTGCTTGTCAGACCTCTGTTTTTTTAAAGTTCGCTAAAATGTAAACAAGAACTTAGCCTTTTATAGCTTTCAAAGGCTAAAATTATATTTCGAATTACGATAAATAAATCACCCATTTCATGTAGCAACTAGAAGTATCTGATTTTTGTAGCAATCTTCAAAGAAGCATGTTAGTGTAGACAATAATAGTATCAAATTGAAAATAGGATTGAAGCTTCTTTGAAGCTAACAATACAGCAAGCAGATTTTTTTGAGTGCAGAATATTTAATTTCAACATTATTTAATACTTTACTAATATAATAAATTGGTGCCCCTTGAAAAGGTATTATCCTTACAAAAGAGTACTGACATTGTTGTCTCAATTACCATTATTTGGGATGGCAACTTTCAGAGGGAGCATGTGTCCTGAAGATGAAGAAGACTTATCCATCCAGGCAGTGATTGTGTTCATGAACGCTTTAGATTCTCCTGAAGAAACGGGTGAATTCTGGTTATTTTCTTAAAGGATCCCTCACAGTGTGGTGACGGAGTCACCATTTTAAAAATTTTCCAAAAAGAAACTGAGGGTACGAGAAAATGAAAGAATGATATCATTTCTCACATACGCTGCCATATATAAGATGGTGGATCTCACATCGGGTTTGTCAGATGGTTGAGACAGTCTCAAAAGATACTGATAGAGGGTCTGGGAAGATTCCCAATGAGATATGATATGTTTCAAAGGATTCAAGACAAATTCCAGAGGATGTGAGATAAATCAAAGGGGAATATGAGACAAACGAGGGAGGGCTTCGTCAAAAAAAGTTGGAGTATCGTGAAGATTGATTGAGGTGTGAGAGATATAGAATGAGTAGGAGTTTAGCCTAGATAGAGTCCTTACAGATGTAGGAACAATGATCTTCTATTTATAGTAATATTGTATGTTCTATTAGAGTGGAAGCTTGCCCACGTTTGTAGCTCAACTCCTATGATTTTGGGAGAGATCATAGGGCTTAGTAGTGTATACCTACAACATTAATATTATTAAAAGTTCTTAATTACAAGAGGGTGCCATCCACATATGGTACAATTTATTTTCTATAGAAAAGAAATTTAAAAAAACATGAAAATACTGTATGTTTGACGCGTAGAGTGGTCCACTACCACACCGTTTGGATAGACATAAATGGAACCGAATTGACAAGGGCAAAGTTGAAATAAAATTGAAATAGATGGGGTAGCTATATTGAAAGATGTAAGAGCATAATTGAAATATAGAAATAGACTTTTCCCAAATATACCTACTATATTTGAACTTAACTCCAAATACACCTACTACATTTTCATAATCCAAGTTATATCCACTAAGTTTGCAATTAATTCCAAAAATGCTCATTATGTTAAAAACTGTTAGTTAAATGCAAACGTGGTGAGTATATCAAGAATTTTGAAAATGTAGTGAGTATATTTAATATTAAGGTCAAACACAATGAGCATATTTGTAAAAATCTCTATAGAAATAAAAATGTACGTAATAAAAAGTATGTTGTTGTATGATATATTAATGGCCAACCCCATGAATAAAAAACATGTTGACTGGGCCAGATTTGGTGGTAGTTTTTTTCATGCAAACTCTTTCATTTTGTTCAACATTGATAATGGTGTAATTATATTTAAAATTATTTATTTAATTGAGACCAACTTGAGGTATGATGTTGTTCACCCGAGTGCACTTAATCTTAGTACATCTTGGTGCAAAAATTTTTTAATTTAAAATTTTTTATACCACTATTAATCTAAGTGTATTTAATATTTGCTTTAAATTTTACCGTTTCAGAGATTTATAGTTTTTTGAATTTTTTTAAAAAGTTACATTTTAACTAAAATGCCACTATTTTTAAAAAATCCAAAAAATATCTATAAATCTTTGCAAATGATAAAACTTGATATATATATTAAATACACTTAAATTAACAATTATACAAAAATAATTTCAAAAAAATTTAAAAAGATTAAATACACTCAGGTAGACTGAGGCTATGTGGACCTAGGTACATTTAGCCCATTCACCGACCAAGTTTAATTTAAATTTATCACTTGAATCACAAGTGGTCGAAATAAGGGTACGTGTGTGATGTGTGAGGTCCAGAGTTCAACATTGGAGCTAGACATTAGATTCCATCCGACAAAAAAAAAATGTATATGAGTTCCATAAATGATTGTGGAGAATTATAACAAAATATAAGCTATATTGTAAAAAATCACCAAAAAATTATGAAAAATGAATGCAATAACATTATTTATTTGTAAAATTATATTTTTTATAAATTAGATTATCTAAAATATATTTTGATATGGATAATGGTTCTCTAAATTATTTTTACATTTTAATGCAATTGACAATGGACTAAGTAATTTCATAATTTATATTAATATATATTTGTAAGCAAATATGGCCTACCTATGATAATCCTTTTCCACTGATAAAAAAATAATATTGAATAATGTAAATGGTGGGTTTTTATTCTATCATCAAAATTAAACCCACCGATTTATATATTATCGATTCAATTGGCTATGTAGAAGTGGTTCTATGTACTTCTCTTAATTTTTAATATGTTAATGATTGAAGCAATATCTAATTCATTAATTATATTTAACATTACTTATTTACAAATGAAACCAATTATTATATCTAACATCATTCGTTTATTAATGAGGCAAAGTTTCATTCAAATTAAATATGTGTATGGGTCATATTTGCTTAAAATATGTATATTCATGTATAAATTAAGAAAAATGCTGAGAATATAATAATACTTTATATAATAATTTATTCATATAAAAATTGTATTTTTTACAATAATCAAATAAAAAATGATATTTCAATGAAACTATTTTCGCACGTTAAATTTGTTCAATTTTTAGATGAAGTTCATACACGTCTATTTTGGATCAAAATTGTTATGCTTCTTAAATAAAGGCTTCTACATACAATTAATGAGTTAAAATTTAATTTCATGATCAATTAGTTCTCATATGCAGCTGTGTTGCACTCCAATCATGGTCCGGTCTAACTACACTGGAATATTTTCTATACAGAATATAATTGTAAATACAATGGCTAGGATAATCAAATACGGCTTATTGGCTTTTGGGGAATACTGTACTTTCTAAAGATTCTTCACTTGTTCGTGGACCTTTTTGGTGTAATGAACAGCCGGTTAGCTTTCTCAATAAAAAAAATGTTTACAAATGACTTGGGCGGTAATAACGCTATAAAAATAAAATTATTTATGCTTGTTTGGGGAAATGGAATGCTAGTTTAAGAGTATATTATGATTATTATTTTGGATGTCATGTTAATTTTAGACTTAATTGCATCATGTAAAATTAAGAGTAAGGTGCAATATAGCTTGCACAACAGTTAGTAAATTTTTGGTTTGAGAACTTTAATCTTGGTTATTGTTGATCATTCTCATATGAGAATGGAAGTATTAGAATATTAGGAAGAAGGAATAGACATAAGGCAAAGGAGTCGGAAGTGCAAAAATGGCAAAAAAAGAAAAAAAAAAAAAAAAAGAAAAAAAAAAAAAAAGAAAAGAAGAAGAAGAAGAAGAAAAAAGGAGATGAAGTGTTGGGCGTCGCGGCCTCCAGTGGGATCCACTACACTAAGAGATTTACAAGAGACACATTGCCATTTGGAAAAGAAATAGTTGGCGTCGTGGCCTCCAATGGGTGTCGCGATGCAAGGAAGTTGCTTTAGACAAAATTTTTATATATTTTACAATGGGTGGCTGCGCATGGGGATGTAAAGTGGTTGGTTTAACACACTGAATAGGACTTTTGGAGGCCCTACCAGGAATTGAACTAGCGAACGCGGAAAAGAAGAGGAAGAGAAGATTGCACTTCTTTGAATAGAAATTTGATATAAGTTTATTTTCTTTCTTCTTATTTTATTTTTGATTAATCTCACATGGATTTCAATAAAAATATTATTTGTGTTAGATTTATTTTTTCTAGCATCTACTTGTTTTCTTTGCTAGGGCTATGATGGATCTTGATATGGAGGATTGATTTTATTACATTTCCTTTTAATTAATTCTTATAGTTTGGATTATTTGTTTAACTATTTTTTAATTCTTCTACTATCTTGATCACCTATTAGATTGTTGTGGGAATTATGTGTGATGTTTGAAAGGGTTAACATGTGATTAGGCTGAGATTAAATAGCACAAGTTCAAAATACTACGCTAGGGGAGTAGATTTATCTCGGCTGCAAGGGTTGATTGATTCATTAGTGCAAATAGGAATATACCACGCTAACCTTGTGTAATCACCTCTTAGGATTTGATGCTAATGAAACAATTTAATTTAATTCCCATAAGAATATAGAGAATTGAAATAGGTTGTTAGGTTTATATGACATCCGAAGGTGCATATGAATAATAATGAATAATATACTTGTTGGAAACAATAGTTAAAACAAAACAAAATTGACCAAAGCATAAATTTTGATGATTAACAAATTCAAATTTGAGTATAAAATGATTACTAATGAGTGTGATGAATGTTTTAAGGAATGAAAATCAGCCAAGTCGATTCCCATGTCGACTCGGACTTCGACTTAGGGTGAAGTCGATCTCGAAGTCGACTCCACATTCGACTTCAACATGTACCTGATGGACATATTTGAATTTAGAGGGTGAACAGCTGAAGTCGCAGTCGAAGTCGACTCCACTTGCGACTTGGAAGCAAAGTCGCAAACGAAGTCGACTCCAGTATCGACTTGAAGATACACATTTCCTTCCAGCATTGATTTTGAGACAGAACATTCCGAAGTCGCAGTCGAAGTCGACTCCAGCATGCGACTTGGGCGAAGTCGCAGACGAAGTTGACCCCAAGATCGACTTGAATTTCTCAAGTCCAAGTCAAAAGCTCAAGCTTATTTCAAGATGAAGACAACTCAAGATATGAAGACTAATATAATTTTAAAGCGAGCAAGATACATGAATTCATTCCAAATCAAAGAAGATTTGACCATACAAGTTTTCAAGTTCTCCAAGAATCACAAGGTTTGCAAGATTTGAAGCCAATTTAGAATGAAAATAATGTTTCTATTATTGAAGGAAAGTAGCTAAGCAAACAAGAGGTGAATCAACAAGGATCAAACTGTTTTGGCACAAAAACTGGTCAAGTCGCATCCCAAGTCGACTCCAAGATCGACTTGAGGTCAAGTCTGAAACCGAGTCGACCCAGAACTCAGACTTGGAAACTGAAGAGCTGCCGAAGTCGCACACGAAGTTGACTCCAGCATGCGACTTGGGCGAAGTCGCAGACGAAGTCGACTCCACCTGCGACTTGGGAAAGTAACGTTCGAATTTTTGAACGTTGGAACATTTATTGCGCGCCAACCACTTCTATAACGTTCAAAATCTTCCCACCTCTATATATAGACACTCAAGCAAATGTGAAAAAATACAAGACAGAGTCTAAAGAGAGGAAAGAAGTGCAAGCAAGAGTTCTTATTTGCTTTTCTCTAATTTTGAGTGATCTATACACTTTCAAAGGAAGAACAAGCTTCAAAGTTGCGATTTGCTTCAACGAAACACAATCAGTTTCTCCTACAGATTCTTCCTCAAGCTGAAACTTGCTACACAAATCAATAAAGTGTAGATCTTCTTTATTCTTACACTATTGATTGTTTTAGTGCTTGGTTTAAGTTTGGTGATTGAAACCAAGACGTTGCAAGTAGAGTTGTGATTGGAGTGTAACTCATCACCTACTTGTGTTGATTGTATATGCCCCCTAGAGCTGGAATCTAGAAGAGAGCAGAGGCTCTGGTTGTATATGCCTCCTAGAGCTAGAATCTAGAAGAGAGTGGAGACTCTAGTTGTATTCGTGGAATACATAGTGGAACCCAAGTCACAAGAGGTGTGAGCTTGGAAGAGTGGAGTAGGGAGGTTGCCCGAACCACTATAAAACCTTGTGTGTTGATTTCTATTTCTGTTCTCTACATTATATTGTATTCCATTTTGTTTCTTCATAAAAAGGGACTAGATTAATCCGGGGTAAAAGTTTCTGTTTAAGTTTTAAATTTTCATAATACCCAATTCACCCCTCCCCTCTTGGGTAATTGCCATTAACTCGGGACCAACAATACTATCTTAGATTAATAATCAAATCATAGAGAATTAATTAAGAGAATTACTTAAATTTTTACTAGTGGGTGTCAAGAGAAATCATAACCCTAGATCTATCCATCTTGGGATTTCAATTTTTTAGCCAATATTAGTTTTAAAATTTCCTCTGTTAGGTTTTAATTTTGGTTTGTTAATCCCCTTGAATTGAAAATCATCAAATAGGATTTAGAATACTAGAATTGATTTGGATAGTTGATTCTAACATCTTCTTCATAGGAACAATAATATATTCATTCTATATTACTTGTGGACCACATGTACTTGTGTGAGAATAGCCTTACCAAGCGACCAGTAGCTCAATGCCTCAATCTATATGGCTTGGTTAGAATGTATGACCACACAGAGATTTAGGAGACGTTTGGTAATGTAGATTTTAGTCTGTTGTGTAATTAATATAAAATAAACGAGATAGTTGAAAGGAAAAATGATCAGAGTGAAAGGTTAAAATTTGAAAAATAGGATTGTTAGGTTGTTAGATCATTTGTGGAAGAATGAATAGGATGTAAGTTCCTCACTAATTCTCATCCTACACCATACATTGATTTATTGCAATATATCCAACAACTTGTCCATGAGGCCATTACACTTGCGCTATTAAGGGGTGCAGTTGAGGTTGGATGGTTTCAAGCTAGCTCTTGTACAATGCCCTTTATTAATTTTTTTTTGTATGGTGAGTATTCTAAGCCAAGACCTCTTGCACACAAAAATATTCACATAAGTGTCAATGCCCTTTAATTTAATGCATGAAGTTTATACCTATATAAACAAAAGGTTGCAACATTGTAAATATTTAATTCAAATCATGTTATGTCAAGTTATTAAGAAAGGATATAAAAGAGAAAGTTGAACTATCTATTTAAGGTGGCGTTTTCACACCTTATTTCTATTTGGTAAGCTCCATCCTTATTACTTTCTTATTAAGTTTAATATGATGATTGTCACTAGTGAATTTCGTTGCTTAAGGTGGGACATAATTTTAAAAGAGAGGTAAAGATGGATGAATGAGTAGAGGAGTAAGTTAAGGTGATTTCTGTGGATTGGGTGATATTTTGAGAGGGATTCTTTTTAAACTAGCCATTTTTTAAATTCAAAAATAAATTTTTAATGCTTATGTTCCTTCCCTAGGCGTAAAAGCTACTTGAGGTAAAAGTTTGTGAGTAGTTTGTGAGTACTACTCCAATCGAACACTACTTGTTTCTCACCTTAGCCTTGGTCTCCAACAAGCTAAATTTCCAAATACAATAAAAAATATATAAATAAAATGAATCTACATGTTACAAAGATGTATAGAACAATGAAGCGCAACCGCAAGCTCTTAGAGATTTGAGAAAAATGAGAGAGTTGAAGCTCTTAAAGTTTCCTTGAGAGAATTGCTTGAGAATCACTTAATATAGTTTTTATTTGAAGTTCATTCGATGCTCTTGCTAATCCTCATAACTTCATTTGATGTTCCTTAAATAGGCTTGAATAAAACTTGAATGTTATATGGTAGTTGGCATGCATTTAATGCACTAACGTTCAAAAATTTATGACCATAACTTAAGTTGATCTCAAGTCGACTTGGCCTGTGACTTTGCCCAAGTCGCATACTTGAGTCGACCTGGCCTGTGACTTTAGCGTATCAACATCTGTCATAAGAGTTTCTTTCAGGCTTTGATCATCAAGTTTCTTGTAAGTCGACTTAAGACTTGGGACTTTACCCAAATCGCATGTGAAGTCGATTTAGTCTCTGACTTCACTATATGTGGAAGCTTTAAAAACTTCGAGTCATTCTTTTTTAAGCTTCCTTCCCCTCATGTCTCACTTCTTGATCAACTTCACATTAGACTCAATCCAAATCGCAAGTGGAGTTGGCTTGGAATGCTACTTCATGTTTGTTACTTGTGAAACTTTCTTTAACTTGATGCTTATCTCTTAAAGTCACTCAACCTAGTCGACTTCGCATTTGATTCTACCCAAGCCGCAAGTGGAATCAATCAGGGGTTGTGACTTTAGAATTTAAGTTGCAATGGGAGGAAGGTTCATGCAGCTGATTAATTTCAAGTTGCAATTGGGGTTAACTTTGGTTATTGATTTTACTCAAGCCGCAATTTGCAAGTGAAATCGACTTGATGTGCGACTTCAAACAATATTTCGCAGTTAGATTAATTTTTGGGCGCCCTAATGGTCTTTACGTCACAAGCAAAGTCAACTTGGATATAGACTTCACCTAATTCGCATGCGAAGTTGACTTGGGGTACGACTCCGACTGTCATATTACCCTTTGTTAAGTTTTCCTTTCTCTAATATATCTGAGGTCAGTTTTAAAGTCGACTTGGATGCGAAACTTGGCTCAAGTTGATCTTGAAGTTGACTTGACTTTGCAACTTGAGTTATTTAAAATTGATATTCAAGATTCTAACTTCCAACATGAAACCAAGTTTATTAGTAGACTTAATTATCTCACATTGATTGTTAATAATCAAAACTTGGACATTGGTTTGCAATTTTTGCTTAGTTGAGTTCACATTCTCTCCATTTTTGATATTAACAAGACTATTTTGAGATGATACCTTTCCTTTAAAACAATGCAATGCTTATAAATTGGAACGTTCTTCCATTTCATTGATAAACATGATCTTTCACAAGTTTTAACATTTAACATTCATGGGTAACTTCACACAATAGATTTATCATTCATTTAAATCATTTTGATCAAAGTAACTTTTATACATGTCATATTCACCAAGCATATGTATTCAAAGATACAAGTGTTCATTTCAAGCACAAGCAGTATAAGATAATTCATTCATTTCATTATCCAAGGAGCATTTCTTATGAAGCAAAAATTGGAAATTTCATTCAATTCAACAAAATTTTTACAAAATGTTTATGTTTATGCTAACTAAAATCTACCCATCCAAGATTTACAAAAAAATCTCTCTCCCTGTCTTCTACTTTGACTCTCCTCCTTTTTAATAATCATCAAGAATGACCTACATTAATGTGATGCATGCTTTGGTAAATTCAAAAGGGCTAATAGGATATGAGATTTGATCATGAGTGAAGTGAGGTTGAGATGAAGAGTCATAGAGTGTAAAGATTGAGGGTTCATTTTCTATTGTAGGAGATGAAACCCTAAATCTATTATGTACGGGTCTAGAGTAGGAATACTAAGGATAAATTAGTGATTCTTACAGCCAGAAGCAAAGGCATATGCAATTTTTTTATCCTTATGTTTTAGTCTGTCTTATCTCTCATGCATGGTCATTAGAGACAGGTTAATGCTACCTAGTTCTTGGGTAATTCTACTCTCCATAGCTTGTAGGTATTCTAGGATGATAGGGTGCATGGAGGTGTGGCTAGTGGGTCGTGCAAACCTATTAGGTACATGACATGCCTACTGTGAGTATGATGCATGTGAATGATGTAGGAATGAAATCTAAAGTTAAAGGATTATAAAACTGGTAGTTCAAGTGCTTGGTAGAGAGGGAGAGCTCAATTGAGTGAGAAAAATGAAAGAGATAAGGTTTAATAAGGCTTGAGAGACGAGCTGTAACACCCGCAATGTCAACTCCGAACCATAGAATCAGGTTGGAAGCCTAGGGTTTAAAGTCAACATTAGCTTTGCCAAGTTGACTTCACCAAAGTCGACTTGGGCAAAGCGAGGTCAACGTGACTTGGTTGCCCAACTTCATTTTGATTTCCCATTTTAGTTTTAGTCCCTTCCCACAATCATTATATTATTCTCATTAATCAAAATCATCCATAAACACAAACAAGATACATCATTGAACATAAAAATATATAAACTTGATTTTATCAGTTTATGTCCATCATTTCTATTTCTTTTCTAATTTTATAAAATGATTTAATATTTAATAGTTTGGTAAATATATGTGCGATTTAGTCCTCTATTTTTACATATTCTAAATGATTTTTTACATGCTCTCTTATAAAATAATGTCTGACATCTATGCGCTTAGTCCTAGAATGTAGAAATGAATTTTAGTTAGACAAATTGCGCTAGTATTGTCACATCTAATTAGAACATCCATATATTCTAGACCATAATCTTTTAATTGTAATTTCATCCATAATAATTGTGCACAACAACTACTTGTAGCTATATACTCAGCTTCTGTAGTAAATAGAATAACACTAATTTTTTCCTTGAAAAACATGATACCAACATACTTTTAAGGAATTGGCAACTGGCTAGTACCACTAGTGCTTTTACTATCCACTTTATAATCAACAAAATCATCATTTGAGTATCCTATCAAGTCAAAGGTTGAGTCGTTGTGATACCATAGCCTTAAGTTTTGTGTGTCAATTAAATATCTAAATATCCTTTTAATTGTTATCATGTGAGATCCTTTAGGATTAGCTTGAAATCTAGATTACATACAAAAACTGAATAATATATTAGATCTAGAAGTAGTTAAATATAATATTGATCTAATCATCTTCTAAACAAGCATTGGTCAATTGATTTACCATTTTCGTCATTGTCAATTTTGATTAATGAATTCATTGGAGTTGATGCTGTTTTGCAATTTTTCATTCCAAACTTCATGAGCATCTTTTTTATATACTTGGATTGACAGAAGAAAATTTCTTCTTTTAGTTGCTTGATTTGCGACCAAAGAAAGAAGTTGAGTTCATCCATCATACTTATCTCACATTCATTCTGCATTAACCTAGAAATATTTTTGTGCAAGAATTCATTAGTAGCACCAAATATAATATCATCTACATAGATTGAAACAATAAAAATATCATTATTTTCACTCTTAATGAACAAAGTAGTGTATACTTCTCCTTTTTTGAAGTCAAGATCAATAAAAAATTTGCTAAATCTTCATACCAATTTCTAGGAGCTTGTTTTAGTTTATACAGTGATTAGTTTACGCACATAGTTTGATTTATTATTCTATTCAAAACCTGAAGGTTGTTCAACATATACTTCATCATTCAGATAACCATTTAAAAATGCACTTTTGATGTCCATTTAAAAAAGCTTGAAGCCCATATGGAATGCAAAAGCAAATAATATGTGTATGACTTCAAATATGGCTATAGAAGCATATGATTCTTTAAAATCAATTCATTCTTCCCGTGAATACCCTTTAACCACTAGTTTTACTTTATTTCTTACTACAAGTTCACTTTCATCTAATTTGTTCGTGAATACCCATTTTGCTTCAATTACAGAGTGATTCTTGGATCTAAGAGCCAAACTTTCCATACTTCCTTCTTTCAAATTGAATCAGCTATTCTTTCATTAATATTATCCAACTTTCATCATTAAGAGTTTGATTAATTGTGTTAGGCTTAATTTTTGAAACAAAGGCAAAATATCCACATACATTTTGTCTTGAGCATCTTGTTTGCACACCATCATACATGTTTTCAGTGGCTTATTCAATTGAATTATCAACTTTAAATTTAAGATTTGTAGGAGGTTTATAGAAAATATTGCCTTCGTTTACTTCTTAGTTTGGCCTATGATCTTTTTGATCTTACTTGGGCTCTTCTCCCTGTTCGCTTTCTCACCGCAAGTGCATGGGTCGTAGATCGCAGTATATAAATATCGTTCCTACTGAGAATTCAGGACTTAGAATATTGCTTTTAAGAAACTTTAATAATCAAAAGGTAGTTGGATGGAGTAAAAAGGAAAATAAGAAAATAAGAAAGAGAGAGAGTTTAGAAGTGTAAGCAAGGGATTAAGAATCAAGAGAAAGAGCATCTACAGTTTCATGGTTTCACATGTAACAACTGCAATAGATTCGTGGTATGGTTATGTAATCTATTTATTAATTATTAAAGGAGAACTATCCCTATTTTATCCTTGAACTTTCTTTCAAAACCTACAAAGCGTACCATAATCTTCTTAACCACCTATTTTTATGAGATTAAGTTAATCAGAATCCATTAAGTTTAGTGAAAGTTCATGGAATACCTCAAGGTCATTGTGCCTATTTTCATGGTTTTAGATTTCCAGGTTTAACATTTCAATTATCATATACTAAATTTTTACCTTTTGATTTCATCACATAATATATGGAATCATGCTAAAGTACGGGCCCATGCACCAAGCAAGTATTAAAAATACAAGACGTTAAATTAATAATCAATATCCATCATGAATAAACCATAACCCTACATTGTACAATGCTACGTCCCTCACCCTAGATTAATGGCTTAGTCGAGCATGTTCAAAATAAAATCCAAAACAATATTGCATATGCAATCCATCCTAAACAAGCAATTAAAACTAAAAGAAAGAAAGAAAGCTTATTGATCATGAAGCCCTGATGATGTCTCAACAACCCCAAACAGCTCGCCGCCTTGCCTCTCGCCTCGTGTTCCTTGCCTTTTCTAGCTCCCAAACCTCACTTCAAGCTTTAGCCACGTTCTAGGATGTCTAGGGATATCCCGAGGAGGTAACTTGCACACATAGTCCGAAGTGGATTGGGAATTGCACAACCAGTGTGCAACATGGCCTGGGCCATGTTTTCCTTACCTAAACACCGCCATGTTTAGAATAGCCAAACATGGCCTGGGATGTGTTGGTCTCTGGTTTTATGCATTTTGCCTCATTTCATGAAGTTTCGCTGCCCGTTTCGTCCCGAATTGCACCGGAACTTCCCCTACACAGTCTAGGTTGATTTAATCCTTGATTCTCCTCCTTTTAACATTTCGAAATCATCAAATTAAATGTGATCTTGGTCATTGAGCTTTGAACTTCTTGAAATAGACACACGTTGCGCCGAAATGAACAGATAGACTTCAACTAGCCATAACTTTTGATTGGGGAGGAGTTGCGAGAGCCGTAACATATCAATGGAAAGCATTTTTTGAGGCCGTCAATACGAAAACTCAGGCTTGCCCAGTTGAGCTCATTTTCAATGTCAAAATCTACTATTTCTATAAGATTTGGGTTCCAAAATTGCACGTACTTTCTTACTTTACACAAATTAATCAATTGTGAGTGTCTATACATAAACAAGCTACATTAATTAATATTCTATTCAAATCATCTCAATCACTCACATGCTTATCTAATTATCATCCAAAATAAATAGTATAAAAATGGCTTAAAACTCCCTCTTTTCTTTTTTGCTTGAAGCCTTTTAAAATCTTTTGACAAATTCTTTGCATCACTCAACTCATCCTTCTTCTTTGGAGTTGGATTAAATTTTCTAAAAGTAATATGTATTGACTCTTCTACAATTTAATTTTTTTGTTAAAAACTTTATATGCTTTGTTATTCAAGGAGTAACTAAGAAAGATAACTTTATCATTTTTTGCATCTAATTTTTTAAGATTATCTTTTCTATTGTTTAACACATAACAAATATAACCAATGACATGAAAATATGAAATATTTGACTTTCTATTTTTCCATAGTTCATACGGGTTCTTTTTTAATATTGTTGTCATGGTAACATGATTTAATAAATGGCACGCAGTGCTAACATCTTTCCTACAAAATTGCTTAGATAACTTACTTTGGGGACGTTTGGTAACATATAAGTATGGGAATCATGGTTTTCCTATGATATTTGGTTTCCCAAGACTAATCATTACTCCATCAATCACACTGTTTTTTCTACTTTTACCCCTACTTTCCAATCATTTTCCCTATCAACTACATACAATAAACCTATTTATTCTAACTATACATCTATCATTTTCTATCAATCATATATTTATCAAAATATTCTCTTTTTCATTTTCCACCATTTTCTACAATCCCACAATTTTACACATTACCAAACGTCCCCTTTCATTTAGCATAGTTCTAGTTATCTCTTATATATTTCTATTATTTCTTTCTACTACTTCATTTTATTGTGGGGTTCTTAGTACAGAAAATGTATAATGTATGTCTTCATCATTGTAAAATTTTATAAACTATTTATTTTAAATTCACTACCATAGTCACTTCTAATAGAGTTAATTGAAGTTTATTTTTTATTTTGCACCAAGTTGAAAAATAGTAAGACATAGAAAAAGCTTTAGCTTTCATATTGTTTTCCTCAAAGGCTCAAAATATCAGATGGTTCATAAAGATCCATGTGTAGTAACTCTAGTGGTCTTGATGTATAGACATTATTATTCGGTGAAAACGTAATCTTTGATTGCTTGGACATTTGGCATGATTTACATATGTTATCTTTGTCATATTTGATTTTTATTAATCCTTTAACAAAATTCTTTTTTCACAAGGTTTTTATGTTTGATATATTTATACGTCCAAGTCTTTTGTGTCACACCCTTGGATCATTATCAAAAGCTTATAGACATTTTCTATTTAATTCATCAAGGCAGACCACATATATGTTTTCATGTCTCTTGCCACTGAAAAATGTGTTCTCCATCTAATACATCACATATTGATGATTCAAACTGAACTTTATATCTTTTTGTCACAACCTTAAATTGCATATTGATGATTTAAACACAACTTTATGCATGCATTTTAAATACTGTAAATGTTTCCCTTGATACAAATTTTACCTTTTTCATTATCGACAAATGCAATAGTTTTACCATTGTAAGATTTGAGGTTATTGAATAATACTTTGTCCTTTGTCATGTGTCTTAAGCATGCACTATTTATGAACCATGTATTGCTAGTTTTGGCTCTAAGGTACACCTGCAAAACAAATTATATGATGCTCATCTCTTTGGTACATATCTTTTAGTTCTATTTTTGGGTTAGTATATGATTGTAACACTTCTTGATTGTGTCTGGAAGATACATATACTAGACTCCTTGGTACCCAAATTAATTTTGCTAATTTTTCATGTAATTTCTTAATCTTGCATTGGTAAACTTTGTAGCCAAACTTGTTATAGAAATTACATATCCCATGAATCCTTTGGGGAACACTCCAAGTATTTTTATGTTGCCAAGTTCATCTTCTTACTCATATAGTTCTTTGTGACTTTACTTGGCCTTTTGGTGCAGTAGATTTTGTTTTAGATTTTACTCATTTAGTTATATTTATTTTCAGCACTCATCATGCTCAAATATTGAATATCTAAGTTCTCTTTTATTAGTTTGTGTCATCATTTTGAAGAACTTTTGGACACATTCTCCTAAGTTAGAGAATACAGCTAATGATTTATTTAACACTTGATTTTCGTTCTTTGCCTTCTCTAGTTCACTGGTTATAATTTTCACTTCTTCCATTAGCGACTTTATCCTTTCTATTAGTTTTTCATTCACAATAATTGTATCATCATGTTGCCTTTTTTTCTCAACACATTTGATACTAAGTTTCTTGTCTCATTATATAATGAATCATAAGCTTATTGCAATTGTTTTAACTTGTTGCATTTGATATATTCATCTAAAGATGAGAAAATTGATTGAGATATTGAGTAGTAAGGTTTAGATGATACTTCATTATTTTATGGGTGAATGGTATCCAGTATCTTGGTGTTTGTGAGGTAGTCATCAGTTAGGAGAATTCACTTCTTTGATTTGTACCATATAGCAGATTCATGCACAATTTGCAGCTTCTTGATCTTTGCTTGACGAGCTACTAGAAGATGATGGATCTTTGTTCACATACATTCCTCTAGCCTATTGATTGAAGAATTTCATTGAGCTCATTCTCTTTTTCTTTCTTGTTTGTCTTCAGGCTTGCCTTCGTTAGGTGTAGAACATTGAGTTTGCATATATCCTATTCCTCTACATTTGTAGCATTTGAGAGTATCTAGTCTCTTATCCCTCTTATTCTTGTCATTATAGGATTTGGAGGAGCCTACATTCTTCCCTTTTCTTACAAACTTTTTGAATTTCTTTGTAAAGAGAGAAATCTCTTCATCCTTAATAGGTGAGGTAGAGGAAGACTCATTTGAACTCTGTTGTGAGACTTTAAATACACGAGTCTCCTTCCCTTTATTGTCATCTTCATTCTTTTTCTTAGTTAGCTCATGTGACGTTATTGAGCTTATGAGATCATTTAGTATTAGAGTATTAAGATTCTTAGCTTCTTCGATTATTGTAATTGTTGACATCCTTGGCTTAGGAAGAGCATGTAGGGTCTTTATAACCTACTCAGTTTTACAAATAGTCTTTCCTAGTCTCTAAGAGAATTAATAATTTTTGAGAATAGAGCAAATATTTTTACAATATTTTCTGTTTCAAAAATCTTAATGCTCTCTTGTTGCTTGATAAAAATGTTTCTTCTCGTTCCTTGGATTTAAGAAGTACCTTTATAAATAGATGTTAGTGTCTCATATCTCTTTAGCAGTTTGGCAAGAGAACATATTCGACCACTATGGGAGCATAAAACAATGAGTTCATGGCCTTTGCATTATTCTTTACTACTTTGACCTCCTCCTAAGTTCATTAAGAGGCTTTTTCATTCTTTGGTAGAGTAATGTGATTTTAGATAGCAATTCAAGAGTCCATATTAGTAGCCATAATCAATTATTTCATTCTTAACTTTCAATAACTAAAGTTTTTTCCATAAAAAAGATGTGGTTTAGTGAAAGATTAACTTCAACACAATCAAGGACGAAAGTTGATTGGGTAACTATAGTTTAGAGATCTCTTTTTAATAGCTCGAAGTCTGCTTTGATACCACTTAGTATTCCTAAGTTATTAGCTTAACCTAAGAAAGAAAAGGTGATTGAGTTATTAAAATTTCTTGATGAATTATAACTTAACCCTAGGTTAGTTTAATTTCCTTGAATGAAACAACTATAGAGTGAGCAAGAAAAGAAATAATCACATACAAGGAACATAAGAAATTATAGTAGTTTGGGCGACACCTCCAGTCCACTCTTCTAATCACACACTCTCTTGTGTTTTAGGTTCCACTATCACAATGACACTAAAACTAGAGCCTGAGATCTCTTCTAAATTCTAGATCTAAATGACCTTTACAACAAACTCATAAGTAGTCGGTGAGTACTAAATCAACCGAATAGTACTTGTTGCTCACCTTAGCCTTGGTTTCCAGCACCAAGCTGAGTAGCCAAATATAATAAAGAATATATAAATGAAATGAATCTACACATTACAAGGATGTGTAAAACAATGAGGCGCAATAGCAAGCTTTTAGGGTTTTGAGGAAGATGAGAGAATTGAAGCTCATGCAGTTTTGTGAGGACCAGGTATTTTTATTCTATTTTTATTATAACTTTTCTCTATTTATAAGGTAACTTATGAACATGCTAGTAAGAATTTTACGATATTAATGGATACATAACATACATGGACACGACATTTAGGAGATGTATAGTGCATATGTGCATGTATGATTAGCGTTCCATTGATGGGCACTACGACTATTGTTTCCTTCGCAGAGTAGGTACGGGGTTCGACCTGCCCGGTCAGGTCGCGGGGGTCAAGGGGGAGACGCCCCTTGCGGGAGTGCAGGGGGCAGCGCCCCTGAAGAAAATTTTAATTATTTAAGTCGTAGGAGTGGAAGAGTAAATTACCAAATGCGATTAGACCCGACTCATGCTCCGACCCGTCCTGGACCCGATCCCGACCCGATCCCGACCCGATGGGGGTTCGATATGAAGCGAAGCCCGCGCGATAGACTCCATTTTCTCACCTCACGCCCGACTGTTTTTCTTCTTCTTCTCTTCCCGATCTCTGCGTCTTCTCTTCTTTCTCTTCTACTCAGTACGATCTAGCAATAGATCTCTTCGAGAAAACCCTACTAACTGCCTCGAAGGTGATCGATTTGAATCAAGGAAGCTCCAAATCTCTGCAAGCTAAGCCTAGGGTCGCTGTTTTGGGGAAAATCACGATCGAGGTAAGTAGATGTCGCCCTTTCTCGATTTAGTGATGAAATTTTATGTTGAACACGACATGAGGCTAGAGGAAATATGTAGAGCTTGACGACTCTATGGTATTAGGAAATGGGTTCGTAACAGTTAGGGTTTATGGGAAATTTACTTTGAATGTGCGATTTTTATGATGTGAAAGATTTCCTAGAAGTTCTTATATTGTTGAAATGTGACGTGAATTGATTTGCCCCAAAAGAGAATACGAATCGAAGGTTATTTCATTTCGCGCCTATCATGTGTTTGATAAAATGCTTGTGTGACAGATCTATGTGTTGTATCTGAATTGTGTTGATGTTGTATGTGTGGTTTGCGATGTGTTTCATTGTCTGTTATGTATGATGCGTTATCTCAAATAGTTGGTTGTAAGGGTTGTTCATGGCCCCTGATTGACATGAGGAGAGGGTTGTTCATGGCCCTTGATGGACATGAGTAGATGATTGGTTGTGTTGGTCAATTCGTGTGTATGGTTATATGTATACGATCTTGGGAGTGGGTATTGGACCCATGTGTATTAGCTTCATCACTGTATGAGTATCCATCATTATGCTTATTTGCACTTTGTGCTAACCACTATCTACTTACTGGGTCTATTTAGACTCATATCATTGTTATTGTGGTTTTAGATCGCAGGCCAGAAGGAGAACTTAAGGATGGGACAAGTTGAAGATCAAACATGAGAGACCCTAGCACAATATGTTGATTCCAGTTCTTTTAGACTCGTGCTCTTTTGATAATCATATATGTAGACAATTACTTAGGCGGATTCGTTTTGACAATTTTAATGTATTTGGTATTTCAGATTGGATTATAATCCTTGTTGATGCACATATGCATGGCTATTATATCTGTTTGTTGTGTAAGGAAAATATGTAATGATTTCCTTCTATAAAAATGTTCTTATTATATGAAGATGCAAGTATATAAATAGGATTGAATGTTACAGATGGAAATGTAATGATTATCAGGTCATGTATTCCATATGATCCCTTGTATGTTATGGGGAGATGCTGCCGAATTTTTCTATGATTGTGTAGCGCCGTTGATTAGTTATTGAGTATTTTTATGAATGGGGCGTTACAAGTTTCCTTGAGAGGCTTGCTTGAGAATCACTTAATGCAGTTTTTAATACTTATAAATGGAAGGTTGAAGATCATTCAATGCTTTCACTAACCCTCATAACTCCATTTAATGTGTCAATGTTCAAAAAATTATGACGGTTACGACTCAAGTTGCTTCTGCAGTCGACTTGACCTGTGACTTTGCCCAAGTTGCATATTAGAGTCAACTTGAACTGTGAAGTTTCCTTCAGGCTTTGATCATTAAGTTACTTATAGAGTTGACTTAGGACCCGACACTTTATCCAACTCGCATGTGAAGTCAACTTGGCATTCAACTACACTATATGTTGAAGTTTTAAAAACCACAATTCATTCTTCTTTAAGCTTCCTTCCCCTCAACTCTCACTTCTTGGTTGACTTCACATTAGACTTGACCTAAGTCACAAGGAAGTCGACTTGGAATATGACTTTGTGTTTGGCACATATAAAATTTTCTTCAGCTTGATGCTTATCTCTTCAAGTTGCTCAATCTAGGTCGACTTTGGATTCAATTCTACCAAAGTCACAAGTGGAGTCAACTTAGGATTGCAACTTTAGATTTTAAGCTACAATCAAAGGAAGCTTTAGGTAGCTGATTAATTCTGAGTCACAATCAGGGTCGACTTCAGTCACTGACTTTACCCATATTTTGTAGTAAGATCAATTTTTGGGTGTCCTGATGGTGTCCAAGTCATAAGCAAAGTCAACTTGGATGTCGAATTCACCCAAGTGGATTACAAAGTCAATTTGGGGTGAGACTTTGACTGTCATATTACCCTTTGTCAAGTTTTTCTTTCTCTAATGCATTTGAAGTCAGTTTTGAAGTCGATTTAGATGTGGAACTTGACCCAATTCGATCTTAAAGTCGACTTGACTTTGCAACTTCAGATGTTTGAACTTGACATTCAAAATTCTAACTTCCAAGATGAAACTAAATTCACTAGTAGCCTTAGTTATCAAACATTGGTTATTAATCATCAAAACTTGGACATCGGCTTGCAATTTTTGCTAGTTAAGTTCATAGTTCCAAGTGGACAAAAGAGGGTTGCAAAGCAAAAAAAGGTGAGGGTGAGTTGTTGGATCTAACTAAGAAAAATGAGGGGAAGGGGCGTTGGTTATACACTAGGGGAAGGGAAAAAGCATTGTCTTAGAACATGCAGTGGGTCGGATGACTAGATCAGTATCTAAGCTAGAAGTAGATTTTTTTGAAAAGTTTATCTATTACATCAGTGGTAAAGTGTAGGGTAGAGGAAATCAAAGCCATGATCTCAAAAGAAATGCATAAAATTATGTGGAAGGTGTTTAATAATTTGAATATTGGGAGCCTAATAGTGTATTCTCAAAATTTGAAAAGAACTACATTGCCTTCTATTTTGGGGGTACGTAAGGTGGAGAAAGTAGAATATACATGAGATAGTCTTTTAAGGGGATTATATCATGGATGTGATAGTCAAGTAGTGGAAGAAAGATCAAGCTAGTAAAAATGATTTGGTCAAACATTTGAATCTGCAAGCTAAGAAATGTAAGGAGGAAATGTTTACATTAAAAATAGAATATAAAAAAGTAAAAAATAGCCAAAGAGGATTTATTAAATTTACAAAAAGAGTTGTCGGCTATGCAAGTAGAGATGCAATGGGTGGCACTGAAGAGTGTGAAGCTTGGTCTGGAGATGAAGGAAGCTAATAGAGAAAGGAAAACCTTTAGGCAATAGGACATTTGCTTGTGTGCCATGTTCAGCAATGAGAAGAGCGCAAGGGACTTGTATGGCCTTCTAAGCAGATGGGGGGAGCACTCTTTGAGAGTTTGTTGTGTGAAGATTTGCGTGTAGAGCCTCCTGAGGTGGATAACATTCTAAGCTCGTGGAACAAGATCGTTTTGAAGGGTTATAAGTTCATATGTGCCATCGTGGTATGTGTAGAGGACCCAAAAATGGTCATCCTAATTTGGAGAATTTATTGGTATTATCACGATTGTTGAAAATAACTTTACAAAGGACAAGGTCATTGACTGTATGTTAGATTATGTGATTTCGATGATGAGAAGGATATGATTTATGTTGTTGTTGATTTTGATTTGAATTGATCTTAACTTAATTAACAGGTTCTATGAGTAGAGAATATTTTGTGATTAATTATATTCTTGTGGTTAGATGTGATTATACTATAATTAGTTATGATTGGAGATTGTGTATATTCTTGATAAGAATGAGTTTGTTTGGTATTTGTGATTGATTGGGATGTAAAACTTGAGTTTAAATTGTTGTTGGATGTGATTGTGTGTATAAGTTTTTGATTTTTCGTAGAAAAATTCATTTTTTGTAAAACAAGGAGAACATCCAATGTTTCAGGACAAAAAGTTAACTAATAATTCATCTATAATGTTTGGCTTCCAAATCAGTTAACTGATTCTATACAAAATATTAGATGATTTCAAAAGGTTGATTACTTTAAGACAAAAAGTCAGAGTTTTCTGATGTTGTTGTTGAAGTTTTAGAACTTTTTCTTGAAAACCCTATGTAAGTCTTACTGCTCTCGTAGATGTGCTGATTGGTTTTTCTTTTTCTTTTTCTTTTTGACTTTAACTGTTATATAGCATCATCTCTGATTTTGTCTAGAAAATCTAATCCTTCTAGTTGTGTTTTGTGGCTCATTGGGATCGACTTGTGATGTGCAGAAATTGAATCCAGTAATTTCAGTAAGAGTGATTGTTTCAATCCCATGTAAGAGTTTGAAGGGCATTTTTCCTGTTGCTCTACAACGGATGATGTTGTATACCTAAATTATACAGAGTAGGATCTCAACCCATTTAGTTTCTTATTTTTCTTGTCATTTATGTAATGCCTCTTTTAGTGTTCTATTTTTGCATTTTACCTGACCATTTGACTGTAGGTATGCCACGGTGGCAAATTTATGTTTAATTCTATTTCCTTTGCAAAATTCTTCAAAATTGGAACTAGAAAATTGTTTTTCATTGTCGAATGTAATTGTCCTAGGGTGGAAATGGCATCATATAATGTGATCCTAAATAAAGTTGATGACCTGACTAGTGGTGAAAAAGCTAACTGTATTACTTATAACTATTTGAAAAATGATTACAACAACGATAATAAATCTAAGTTGTTTAAGTGTAGTGGATAGTGGTTTGACGAGGTGGATGCCTCACTAAAAACTCATTCCTTGAAAATGAAATTGATAAGAGCGGTGAGTGAATGATAGGGGTATCCCTTTGGCACTATATGCATTTTTGAAAATAATCTGATGTGTCTTTTTGAATTGTAGGCTAGTAAAACCTTCACGTAGTACCTAAATATGCGAGTGTGTGCTATTTCATGTGAGTTCTGCAGCATCCTTGGTGTATTTCCTCAAGGATCAACATTTTTCTAGTGCATGTACAGCGAAGGTAAGACTTGCACATGGAATGTTTGTACAAACACCATTATGCATCATAAATCGAGATGCACATTTTTTCAACTTTTTGCATCATTGGGATTGGTTGACAGGATCCCATTTTTGAGGCATTGGCATATGTATTCCGTCTAACATTCCATGTTGGAGTCAATATAATGGATATTATGCTTTTTTTTTTTTGTTGGGGAATATGGGAGTGTCAAAAAAGGTGCTAGTGGCTAATTTTGTAAAGGAATCGACTTTAACGTTTTATGTGCGAGGGATTTTCTGTGTTAAATAATTCAAATTTAGGTGCAACAGATTTGCATAGGGCTGAGTATTCTGTCATGTACGTATTCTTAGCTTCATAAGTACCTAGAAGTTTATTCCCAACTAGGTTAGAGTAAAAAAAATGCATATACATTTGACCTGAAGTGCATTAAGCAGGAGGAGCTCTTGGTATAATGATTCGTATCTAGCCACATTATTTCAAGCTCAAAATCAAAACGGCTGGTTACTTCCATTCGTAAACCCTCAAGAGTATGAATGACTATTCCCACCCGACTATCCTCCTTGTTAGAGGCCTCGTTGATGCACAATTCCCAAAGGGTGAGGTTAACAACTGTTTATTCTCATTTTCGACATATGATTCATCATTTGAGTTTGTGAATTCGACTAGAATGACGACGATGACTTGACCTTTGGTTGCACACATGTTTGAATTTGCAGCACACACCTACTTAATTTTTGAAAGAGATCGGTTTCAGTAGAAACGTTCGCACGTTTGGTTGAATCTGCAAATGCCTCATCTGCCATTGAACTCAAATGTGCGGCTGAGATGAGCGATAGCAGACAGGGGCAAAATGGGAAAGTGAGAAATTAAAGTACATGCATGTAGATAACCCGCAGCTAAGGCATCAGACTTCCACTTCATTTCTCGTAAAAAAACATGTTCTCTTTCGATCAAAGACGAGTGGAGAAGAAGAGCAAGGCATCCAATCGGCATCCAACTCTTGCTTTTTCGACTGCGTAGGAGTGAAGAGGAGCAAGAGCAACGACACCGGATGAGTGTAGAAGAAGAGTAAGGCATCTGATCGGCATCCAACCCTTTCTTTTCCTTCTCTCTTTCTTCCTCTGAGAACGAATCTATGCATGTATAGTATTATATTTAAAATCCGTAGTCTTTATGATTTCTGAAATCATGCTTTGATTGACCGAATTTCTGCCCAAATCATTTTGGGGACAAGGATGCACTTGGTTTCCATGCTCTGAATCCAGATCTATGATCTGATTTTCATGTTCTGCATGTTAGCGTCCCTACTTTTTTTGGTATTTGGTTTTTGGTTTTTCCAGCACATTGCTCGTTTGAGTTTGTTTCATCTGAGTCAGTTTGTTTCAAAAGAGATGGCAGCGGGATTTGATGAGCACGACGATGGGTAGCAGGTCCGCCGGATTTTATACGGTGATTGTGGTTTTCTCTCGCCATCGTCAGGGATGGGTGTCTCGCATGGTGGAGGTAGCTTTGGCGAGGAAGATCGGATGAGTTTCTCACCGGCAAGCATGCTTGTTCGATTGGGGAAGAAGACATTTGGTATGGCGCACCGGCGATGTATAACAATCTGTGCATGTGCAACCCACATATGATGTTGATTGATTTGCAATTTTGCTTTTATTTTTAATGACCCAACAGACACTTGTTCTGGTGTCAATCATTTCTTAATTCACGCCTGTTAAGCTATGTATATATGAGATGCAAATTGTTTTGGATGTTTTTAATTTTTTTGTTTTGGATGTTTTTAATTTTTTTTTGGATCAAGGGGAGGCTAAATAAAAGTTTGCAATTATGATATTCAGTGCTTAATGATTTTAGTACATTCCTCGTTATCTATTAATTTATATTCTCATGTGCTGGATAAATTAGTATAATTATCCATAAATTAATCTTCTTGCATTATTATTATTATTATTATTATTATACAAATTTGATTATATTTATTTTTGGAAAAATGATATAGATGTTGAATAAAATATGTGCAAGTAATTTATTTGATACTTTATAATTTCGATAACATTAGTATCGAAAATAAAATTATTTCTGTGACAAATAATTAAAGTCACTTGTTAAATAATGTTCTCACGTGAACACTACACTATTTTTTTTTAGATAATTTTTTTGACACCAAAACATAGAGTTAAATTTATTACGTAGAATTTTTTAAAATAAATTTAAATATAGAATTCTTAAAATACAAATTGAAGCACAACTATAAAAGAAATTTAAAAACTTAATATTTTAAATAAGTACATAGAAAAGTTCACACCATTCATTTGAAGATATGATTTTTAAAATCATTATATGGAGAACGTTTGTATAATATATTTAGAATTTAAATTTTAAAATTTTTAGATGAAAATTATTCTACAAAATTTCTAAATCTAAATATTAAATTAATTTGAAAAAGAACATTTCTATAGCAAAATTAAAACCGTAAATTTTACATTAAATACATGAAGAACATTTATATAATGTATTTAAATATATAAATCTTAAACTCATTATGTGGAGAATGATGCTATAAAAATTTTCTGAATTATTACAATAAATTTATCATCATAAATTATAACTATTTTTGTGATAAATAATTTAAATTTAACATTACATAAAATTCTCACCTAACTTTTATACAAATTCTTTACTTTTTGAGGTAATGGTACGAGGTGACAAATAAAATTTATGCCGTTAATTTGTTTTTTGATTTATTTCATTTATTTACTTTTATTCCATTGTAAATTTGTGCCGTTAATTTATTTTTTGATTTATGTTCATTTATTTACTTTTATGTTGTTGTAAATTTTATATGATTTATACAAAAAAGTAAATAAATCAAAATAAATCGTTTTTAATAAAAGTAAATCGTAAATGAATGAAAAAGTAAATAACGGGTGGTCTCAAAATTTATAATTTTTCTAGTAAACCAAAGTAAATCGTTTAAAATTTGTGCTGTTTTATTCTAAGTTTAATGGTACGAGATGACAAATTATCGTAAATCATAGGAGGCACAAAAAAGGTGACAACAGTCATTTATTTACTTTTTGAGACCACCTATTACAAATTAAATTCTTCCTATGAGAAATAATAAAAATCAATGATACTTACAAATAATCACACAAGTATTATAGTATTCGTTTATTTTTTAGGCACAATATAGGGTTAAAAAAATAGGTTCATAATGAGTATGGGGACGAGTTTTATTCTGACTATGATTAATATAATTGCTTATTATAAAAATTTATAACACATACAAATTTCTACCTTTCCCATAAATAAAAGTGTAAATAATTATTATTGATTTATTAAATATATTAATTAGGTAAAGGATCCAATTATTGGATTTATTTAAAATTTAATAAGAATCTATATTTTATTATTTAATATTATTAGTATATTTCGTATTACATTTACGGATAATATATTTGATATAGATTTTATGAACAATCTATAAAATCCATCAAACCAGTTCATTACAAATTGATAACTCTATAAAAATCATAAATCATGTATATATTAGTTCATGATTTTGCATTATTCTTGTAAAATCTGTATTGCCCATCTAATTTGTGAAAATGAAATATCATCAATCCTATTTCAAGTGTTAAAACTGTATAACTCGTTTATGTTATCAAACAAGTACGTAGCAAAATCATATATTCTATACAACTCGTAAAATATATAAAATTTATCAATTGCATATGCGCTATTTCTGTGATACTCGAATAACCTGTAAAATTTATTTTATGGAAAAAATGAATAAAGATTACCAGTATAACACATCATCCCCATGAATTGCGTAAAAACTATAAAATCCGTAAAATCTGTAAAATCTATAAAATCGGTCAAACATGCTAAATTATATCATTCGTTCAAATTTATTTTTTAAAATAAATCTATTCTGAATTTTCAAATTTTAGGCGCACATTACCAATTATAATTTAAAATAAATATCATTCAATTTAACGTCATGGATCAGTCATCATCTATAGTATTTTATTAAAATCATATGATTAACCATAGAAATACATGCACCCCAAAGTACTATAATTAATCTTACCTACCCATACTCACACTTTATCCACAATGCTACTCTCATGGTATGAAATTACCATATTACCCCCATTTGCATTTTATGCAAAAGTGCAAATGTTTGCACTCACACCTGCCTCTTTTTGAAATGCAAATATACCCACGTTATCTATGCAAATATACTCATGCCCTGATGGTAAAATAATGACATCATAGCGGCAAGAGTATATTGACAATTTCTAAAATTATATAGGTATATTTATAATTATGGTTAAAGTATGTGGGTATATTTGCAAATTATCTTCCATTTATTTTTCTTTTCACTTTCATTCTATTCTAATTTTTTGGGTAATTTTCAAACATACACATTTAGTTTGATTAAAATTGCAAATATACCCATATAGTTTTAAAATTCGCAAATAATCCCCATGACGTTATGACACTATTACTGTATCGTCGTGACATGAGGGTAATTTGCAATTACGGTTAAACTATGTGGGGTTATTTCAAAAATTAAATATATCACTTAATTTCTAAAATTGCAAATACACTCACATAGTTTGTATATTTTTGCAAATATATCCACGTTATGATGGAATTATAATGGTATGAGAGTTATTTACAATTATGGTTAAATTATGTAGGAATTATTTATAATTTCTGAAACTATATGGATATATTTATAATTTTAATCAAATAAGTGGATATATTTACAAAATTACCTTTCATTTTTCCTAATAAACTCACTCCAACTGGCTACACTGGCATGGCAGTTGGCAGGCTCCGAAATAAAATCTTTTTTTAAAAAAAAAAAAATTTTTAACATTTTTTCAAACCAGGAAGTTATTCTATTTATCCGATGGATATTAGTATTTTCTTATTACGTCGAATTACAATAAGAACCCACTCTCTTCTCCGGGCATATATTCTAAGCCAGGATGGGATCGATATTATTATTAGCGGCATGCATGCATACTTGGTCGAAGACGCCATATGCATGGGTTGGTTCATCTGAAAATCACAGCAAACCCGCCTTCGAAGACATCTCTATCGTAGTCTAAGCATGCAGCTGGACATGTCTATCAAAATTAAGCTAGGTTCAGCCAGTTGTATATGACAAATACTCGAATCCACTCAAGTTCGGCCAGTTAATAAATGGTTGGTCGGGATAATCCCATCTATCGTAAATAATGCGGCAGGCAGGGCCAGCGATTACAACAACACAAAAAAAAAAAAAAATAAATAAATTCGGGGTTTCTAATTGGTACCTATACAATTTGGGCAAAATTGCAGTGTGATGACTTCTAGTGAAAATGCATCTATACCCATATACGTTGCCTACAACTGAATGCTCATCACTTTTGTTAGGATTTTCTGGTTAAAAATTGAATTATTTTTTAAAGTACAAAAATATACGGTTTTTCGCATTTCATTTCCTCTTACTTTATGTACTTGCATTTTAACTTTCTTATTTTGCGTATTAGCTTTTTAAATTTTATAAGTTTGTTTTTTTTGCATTTTAAACCCTATCATTAATGCAAGTTATCAAACGAAAAAAAAAAATCCATGAGGAATCACAGTACAAATTTTTTAACAACAATGTTGCATCTAAAAGGAGTCAATTCATGAAAGAAGTCAACTTAACTTGACCACGACAACTAGGGTATCAAAACTACACTATCTACAAGTAGGGGACCAACAAATAGGGTTACAATTTTCGGCAATTGAGATCGCCAAAGGCATTGTTCGCTAGCTAGTTCCGACATCTACACATCCTCATCGGCTAGTGTCTATGACAAAAGCAGTAACAACTATGCTTGGGGTGATCGTTTGTATTTTGTTGATACTGTTAGTGAGGAAGGAGAAGAAAACACTAGTAGATGTGGAATCGTTGTCACACAGCAGATCTGCAGCAACAGCAGCAACGTCTGTTTCGTGCAACGATGGTAGTGATAAATAAGTAGAGGTGATGTGACTGGGCAACAATTTTTTGGATAGATTCTAGTGACCTGAGAGGAAATATGGTGTGGCAATAAAGATATTAGTGTCGTAATTCAGCTACATTATCGTTAGTCAGTGCTAATCGATAGAAGCTAGGCAAATATTAGGCAGATTTTTTGTGATTCCAAACCTTATATGATACTAGGTAGGGGTGCAACTCGGGTCGGGTTATACCGGGTTGGAGCGAACCCAAACCCTAAGCCAACCGGGTTGGAGTAAACCCAAACCCAAACCCTAAGAATGTAACTCGGGTTCGGACCGGGTTCGGGTCGGGTTCGCATTGGTTTTGGTTTGGTTTCGGGTTAGAATTCGGGTTACCAATAAACTATTTTTTTCTAAATTCAGTTGTAATTTAAAAGAAAATTATTGAAATATACATATATGTATTTATGAAGTAAAGTCTCACGCTGAATTCTGCAACATACTTTCAAAGAATTCTGCAACATCATGCTGAATTCTACAATATTCTTTGAATGAACTCTGCAAGCAATTTTTCAGCACCCTATAGACACAAATAAATGACAAATTAGTTAGTTTTATAACTAGTTGGTCATTTCTATTTAATAGCTAATGGAAATGACTCAAGTATACCAAATAGAAAATGAACATATCATACCAACTTTGTAGTTGAAACTAAACATTATCGTACAAATTGATGAAATTAAATTCAAACTGAATATTTATCATACAAATTGCTAAAGTAAAAATTGACCACTTGTCATACCAATAAACTTAAAATATGAATCAAATTTATATTACAATCTGAAATTCAAACTAACAGATTTCTCATGTTAATAGAAAGCATAATATGAAATAGATTTATCATACCGACTTAAATTCAAACATAATCTACATAACAGTTATTCAAAGTAACTAAATCTAAATACATTAAGCGTAATGGTTCAACATTCCAATCTAATTTAAGTGCAATCTAAATTTAAAATGAAAATATAAACAAATCTTAAGTTTAAATAAGTTTACATCTACTTTTAAACAAATTCAAATTTCAAATGAGTTCATGTCTCTAAAGTTTTTAAAAAAACTAAAAAACTATTCGAAGACTTCCAAGTAATTTCTCCCTTGATTTTCATCTGCATTTCTAATGTCAAGTTCTTCCTCCTCGATTTACATATTTGAAAATAATATGCATCAACCTAGACGAAAAAAATGCATGCAACTGTTAACAATAAGAAGATAATAATCATAAAAAATCATCCTAGAAATTAAGTTATCTCAAGCATGCTTTGATAATGAAGAAATAGGTGATTTGTCTAAATTAGAGTTAGTAATGCCTAAAACATGTATATATATAGATTAATATTACAAAAAAACATGTATAATTGATGAAAAAATTATATAAACTACACCGGGTTCGGACCGGGTCGGGTTTTGGTACCGGATTGGTGCGAACCCGGTTTTGGTTTCGGGTTTCTACGGGTCGGGTTGAAACCGGGTTTATTTTGAAAAAAATCTTAAAAATAAAACCCATTTTTGGTTTTGATACCGGGTCGGGTCGGGCGGGTTCGGACCGACCCGGTACCAAGTTGCACCCCTAATACTAGGATTCGATTTGGGCAAGTCAAAAGTTATTTTCGATATTTTGAGGTGCTCTAAATTACATGGACAATTTAGATTAGTAAGATTATGCTTATTTTAAGATGTTTATTTGAAGCATAATAAATAAAGAGTCGACTCATTTTAGAGTTTTCATTTAGAGTCAACTAAATTAAGATTAGGCAATGGGTTTCCATCGATTACGATTGCCATTCAAATCCGTTGCCGACATTAATCACAACATCCTAGCCTTTCATTCGACTGAAGGCATAAAAATCAATCTGATAATGGATTTGCAGTCGAGATGTGTTTGTTGGCGATGAAGATGACGGTGGAGGGCTAATGGCAAATCAGATGTGGCTGTTGATGGCGAATACCATCTTTGTCGGCAAGCAGAGAACCTTAAATCAAATTCGAAATTTGGAGAGTTTATCCACTCGCATCGATTTGGCCGCTGTTCTGATCAAACTTGGCTGGAATATTTCATCACAAAATATGCAGCGAAAAGCCAAAAAATCATCTGGGAATCCGTCAGTCCGTTAGACAGGACAAGCCAACAGCTTGCCCAGACAAGACGAGATGCGCCCCACATTTTTAACAAAACCTACAGGTACGGTTGCAATTTCCCTGAAAATTGTGATATGATTGCAATTTTGCCCAAAATATGTAGGTACCATATGAAAAAGAAAAAAATCCTATAATATTTGCTCCTAATTCTTTATATACCGATAATGTTTTATAAATTCCTCTCATACCCATCAAATTTTATTCTAAATTCCTCTTATACTTATACCATCGATACAACAGTTATTTGACCTAATGAAAACACGATTTTGCTCATTTGAAATTTTCTAATTAAGACAATTCAACCATAATATGACTTAATTGATGATAATAAATCATCAATATGTTGCATTAAATGATTTAAAAGTTATATTAAAGTTGAATTAGTTTAATTAGAAAAATTTTAATGAGGCAAAATTGTCTTTTCAATAGGTAAATAATAGTTGTGTTAACGACGTGCGTAGGATATCAAACATGAAAGGATGGGAAAGGGAGGCATGGTCTAACAGGCTGGGGTCCCCGGGATACGAAGTCCATAACTATCTCCGCCTCCCGGCGTGGCTTGGGAGATCTAAGAGCAAGATGTTCAAGGGCATTAGGGATCGCATCTGGCACAAAATCCAAGGATGGAAGGGGCGACTATTGTCATGGGGAGGGAAAGAGGTGCTCATCAAAGCAGTGGCTCAAGCTATCTCATCCTATGCAATGAGTATCTTCTTGCTCCCACAGTCGTTCTGTCAGGGTATCAATGGGATGCTGAGAAAGTTCTGGTGGGGGGAACAAGGAGATAAGCAGAAGATGTGCTGGGTGGCATGGAAGGACATGCGAGTGTCCAAATGTGCGGGGGGGGGGGGGTTGGGGTTCAGAGATCTCCACGCGTTCAATTATGCCCTTCTTGCCAAACAAATCTGGAGACTATCAACGAGACTGGCATCCTTTTGCTTCAAGGTTTTAAGAGCCAAATACTTTCCCAACTCTGACATTTGGGATTGTGTGTCAAAGCAGTCTGACTCGTACACCTGGAAAGGCATTCTCAAGGCGCGTGATATGATTCATGAGGGCTGCAGGTGGAGAATTGGTGATGGGAGAAGAGTTCGTTTCTTCAAGGATGCTTGGTTGGACGATGGGGTCTGCAAGGCGGGGCCGCTTCCACTATCCATCCCTGAGGATGTTTCGGTTAGTCATTTTATTGATGCGGGGACAAATGTTTGGAACAAGGACCGGGTCATGGCTGAAGTTGGCGAGGAGGGGTGGCTGTCTGTCAGCCGTGTTCCCCTCTCCCGTCATCCTGTAGCGGATTGCATCTTCTGGAAACATGAGGCGAACGACCAGTTCTCTGTCAAGTCGGCTCATAGATGGCTAAAGGTGGCGCATGAAAACCCTTTTCCCTTAAGCTGTTACAGGGCTATTTGGAAGACAAGGCTGCCGAGCAAGATCCTGATTTTTGGGTGCGCGACTATTCAGGGATTCTCTTCCAACCCTTTGTAACCTCTCGAGGAGGGGAATTGATGTGAATCTTCACTGTCTCTTTTGCTTGGGGGAGTTCGAGGACGCTCATCACTTATTCCTGAGGTGCGCCAGCATTGCAAGTATGGCCAGAAGGTTTGTTCCAGCAAGCCACTCCACGCCCTCGATGCAGGAAATTATGTGTCTCCTTGCTTCGAATAACAGGGGTGATGAGCTGGCCCTTTTCATTGTCTTCTGCTGGCGTGTCTGGTTTATGCGAAACAAATTAAAGGCTGAAGGGGCCCATCCAGTGTTTGCTGACATACTTCCGTGGTGCAAGGATTACATCGAGCAATTGAGGCGAGTAAAGCTCCTTCATTAGGCATCCGCTTTGGACACTCCACTTACACCTAGATGGACTAAACCACCAGAGGGAACCTTCAAGATTAACGTGGATGCCCGATGTGCTGCGGGTCGGGGAGTTTCGAGTATCGCTGCCATTATCAGGGACTCCTGCGGCCACTTTATTGCTGCCTGTGGACGGAAATGGAAGGGAGGAGGGGAGTCTCCTCTTATTATGGAAGCAAACGCTTTTCACTTTGGTATTCGGTGGGCTCTCCACCTCAAGCTTTGAATGGTCCAGATTGAGTCTGACTCACTTCTCCTATGCACATACCTGACAAATGATAGTCACATCTTCTCACCCGTGGGTCATATGATCGACGAGATCAGATCGGCTCTCAAAGCCAATACTCATCTCTCGGTTCACCATGTCCTAAGGCAGGGGAACACTGTGACTCATGCTTTTGCGGACCGAATTTCTGTTTCTGCTATGGATTATTTGTCCTGGTGGGGAAACCCCCCACAAGATATTGTAGAGAAAATTTGTGCAGACAATTTTTTGGCAATGAACACTGTGGATTACTCTATCCCGAACCCTTTTTAAAATGTGGGGGGGTTGGGGTAGAGTTATTCCTTTTCATAAAAAAAAACGACGTGCGTAGGATAGGAATTTAGGGTTAAAATGTTATAGCATAAGACAAATTAATAAAACATTGTGGTATATTAGGATTTAGGTATAAATGTTGTGGGTATAAAAAATATTTTCCTATAAAAACCTTTAAAAATTTTCACATCCGAAGATATTGTAACTTTTGAATGATCTTTTTTTCTGATGCGTAAATTTATAACCATATCAACTTGTATTACATTTAAATCGTAAGATATTCTCATAATTTTCTAAGAGAAATAACAAGCTCTCATCAATTAAACTTTCACCAAAACGGGTCATGGGTATTATCATGGTAGACCCCTGGTGGCAACTTCTAAATGATCTTAAATACATTGATTGGATTCGATTTCGATTTAAGGATTATTTGCAAATGACCAGAGGTTTTCCAATTTTGCAATTAGATTCTATCAGCCATCGATTTTGTGAATATCCCAACTTTGTACCATGAGCCTGCAGGAACATGCGGTGATTTTATTGTGGCCCACTTTGCTGCTGGGCTTTTGAAACGAAAATTGTGGATGGATCAATTTCTTTTATAATCAATGGATTGATTTGCTAAATTGCAGATGAAGTGGGAGGGTTGGATGGTTTAATAGTGGGCCACGGACGATGATATACTGCTGCTACTATGCAAAAATGGCCCAGACTTAAATTGCTTGCCGGTGCTTGCTTATGAATCGATGATTGAGATCATCCAAGCAAATTAAATTAATGGCTGCTGGATCATAACTAATTGACGCAGGCATGCTTGGACGGAGAGAATTAGTTGTGCTGTGATCTTGTTGATGGCTTGTTGATGAAAGTTGACTGGATCTGAATTAAAATATTTTATCTATAATTTCTTTACATTAATTAATGAGGGAGGTGCCACTGAAAACGTTTTTATTTTTGGGTAAAATGCAAATGGGGGCAATATAGTCATTTCGCACACGTGAGTATGATTGAAGGTGAAATGTGAGTATGGGTAGGTGAGACAACTTATAATAAATCGTGGTACATGTTTTCTTATAGTAAATCATATACTTTTAATAAAATGGTAGTGATCATGAACGATCCGAGACGTCTAATGTGTAACATAATTATCATAAATGATAATAGACAATTTATGCCCAAATTTTGGAACAATAAATTAGATTTATCAAAAAAATTAACTGAATGAACGAAGTAATTCCACTTGTTTGATTGATTTTACAGATTTTATGGATTTTATAAAATTTATGGATTTTACAGTTTATATGCAATTCATGAGGATAATGAGTTATATAGGTTATCTATATTCATTTTTTCTGTTAAATGTATTTTACAGGTTATTCAAGTATAGCAGAAAATGTGCATACGTAATTGACAGTTTTTAGATATTTTAAAAATTTTACAGAATATATTGTTTTCCTGTGTAGTCGTTTAATGATATATACAAGTTATATAGTTTTTGACATCTTAAATAAGATTGATGATATTTTATTTTTAAAAATTATATGGAAAATACAGATTTTATAGGAATGCTAGAAAATCATGAACTCATGTCTACATGTTTTATGATTTTTACAAATTATTCAAATTTCGATGAACTGATCTAATGGATTTTAGAGATTATTCATATAATCTGTATTAAATGTATTAGCTATCAAGTAATACCGATGTTTTAAAAAAAATTAAATAACACATTTTAGAATTCTATTAAATTTTGATTTAATCATTTTGTTATCGTATTATCTTAATTTACATTTTTATTTGTTAAATAGGTACAAAATAAACATTCTATGCTATAATTTTTTGCGATAAATACATATAATAAATCTATCGATTTAGAAGAATAAGTTAATGTGCACTTTTTTCTAGAAATATAGTCGACGGCCTAAATTTTAAGTTTAAAAACCATTAATGCGGTGCATTTTACAATTATTTTTTTCAGCCCATGCTGTAGACCTAAAAAATTTTAAAAAAATTCTATGTAATAAATTTGTATACGAATTTTATTAAATAATATGTTAAAATAACTCTATATTTTGGTGGCAACAAAATTATCCACGTCGATTTCATTTGGCTTGCTATACCATTGGCCCAATGAATTATTAAAACTAAAATTATTATTTTTTGCTTGAAAGAATATTTTGTATGGAAAATGGCATGGAAAAGACAGCATCCATATTGTAGTACCATACAAAATCTATCACTCGAAAAAAAAATTGGATGAAAATAAATTTATTTTCAACTTGATCCAGGTCTACTCTAACCCATATATAAATAAGTAGGAAAAGATTTAAAACTGGGTTTAATTTGGATTCATGTTTTTTATTTACATTTTGATTTATTAAATAAGCACAAAATAAACATTATGCTTTATAATTTTTTATAATAAATACATATAATACACCTATCAATTTGGGAAAATGATTTTATATGCACTTTTTTTTTATAAATATAGTCAGCGACCTAAATTTTAAATATTGAACATCGTTAACGAGGTGTATTTTGTACTTATTTTTCCTAGCCAGTGCTATAAGCCAAAAAATAATTTTAATTCATTATAGACCAAGAAATAATTTTAATTTTATATGTTAAATACACTTAAATAAACAAGTGTATAAAGAAAAAAGCAAATAAAAAATATTACAAATGAATTTTTGAGGTGGACTAAGATAGATATTTGCTTATCCCGGGCTAACAAAATTACTTCTCAATTTTAATTACTCGTCAGGTAAGTAATGCTACTTTCAATGAAAGTAGTATCAAAATTATTAAGTACCCAACAAATTATTGCACAATTTTTTTTGTCATCCTGAATTGTTGAGTTGAAAATAATTATAATTGAGAAAAAAATAGAAAAATGTTGACATGAGAATATTATTTGATAGTAATTTGAATTATTTGTATTAGATGTAATTATATTTTTTAACAATAGTGGTATCAAAATTTTTAAGTACTAGATAAATTAATTACACAAAGTTTAATTGGTAGTTTGTACAGTTGACCAAAAAATAAATACATTTGAGGAAGAAATAGTGTAATGTACATGCGAGAATATTATTTTACGAGTAATTTGGATTATGTTGCTAAAGTAATTTTATTTCTTAACAAGGGTAATATCAAAATTATTTAGTATCAAAAAAATTACTTGTACTTTTATTTCGTAATTCATGTTGTTGACCCAAAAAAATTAATCCAGAAGAAAATATTGTAATGTTCTTTTGAGAATATTATTTAATAGATAATTGTAATGATTTGTTGCCGAAATAATTTTATTGAATAGGTATAAAACAAGCACTAAATGCTATAATTTGTTATAATAAACTAATCAATAAAAAAGAATACATCAATATGAATCTATTATTCTTATTTTTAACATGGTTGGTAGCAAAAATTTTAAGCATTGAATAAATTAGTGAGTTCATTTTGCTCAATTTTTACTGCACCCTGTATCATAGACAAAAAAATAATTATAATTCTATTAACGAAAGTCAACTAGTAGGTAGTTTTACGTACTTGACTTGCTAGTAAAAAAATAATGTTATTTGACATGGGTGGTACCAAAATTATTAATTACTGAATATCATAATTGCAAAAATTTTATTTAGCCTCCCATTGACCCGAAAATTAGTAGCATGAGATGCAATTTGAATCTCACACGTGCATGAGTCGTTTTGCATTATTTTTAAAAATAATTACACAAGCTAATAAAATTAAATAGGCTAAAAAGTAACTTTGAAATATGTGTAAGCCGCTTATTATAATTCAAAAAATTTTATTGAATGGTTTAAGTGGGTAAATCATATACATATTTGTTATTATAAATATATTTTAAGATATGAGTACAAAGTAAACTATCATATAATTTGAGATAAAATAAATTACTCTCAAGAAAAACTGCTTGCGGGCTTAGGGTGTGTTTGGCAATTTACAAAAATTGTCAAGTTAAAACTTTTCAATCTAAAACTTTTCAATCTAAAACTTTTCACTTTTCATAATTACTCTTTTTTAAATTATTTTTACACATCTTTCTATACAACAACCCTACTTTTCAATCATTTCTACACAACTACCAATACAACTAACCTATTTATTTTAAATTTATTCTCTTTACTCCTCATTATTACCCCTACAATATCACATTATTTTTTACTAATTTGATAACTTTAACATAAAAAACTTTTCATCAAAATTTTTACAACTTCCCAACCACACCCTTAATCTTCTAGTCATTGATAAGCTTCAAGTTTCCTACTAGAAATACATGACCCCATAATAACTTATTGTTTCATCTACATGCAATTTCTAATGTTTATCACACTAGTGCATGATAAATCAAATTTTTTTTAATTTTAACAATTCGAAAAGATTCATTTAGTTACGAAAACAATATTATAAAAATCTTATATAAGCTTACTTAGGTGGGGTTGAAATAAAATGTTTTAAAATAATTGAAGAGGGTGACTCGTATGGAAACGACATGATTGTCACATACAGTTTAATACACAAAATCACTTTTTTTAAATAATCATCAAGGACTTACAATATATATTTTTAAAATTTTCGATACTCATATATGAGCCCTGGTTGAATGTGTTAGAATAAATTTTTCTAAAATTACAAAAAATGCAACCAAGATCATCATCGCTTGATCTATAAAAATTAAAGAAGAAGATGTGATAAATATCACATGTACGCAGCTAAGAACTGTAATATAATTGACAAAGAATGTAAGCTTAAATAATTTAAAAAGAGCTGCACTAAAACAAGGATATAAATGAAGTCAAAAAGATTAAAATAACATAATTTTGCTTGCACCTTAAAAAGATACCATCATATCAAAAGACAGAAAGTGATATATTTTATATTTTAATTGCACCACTTAAAAAGTTAACTAAGGTGCAATAATTTTCTAAAAAATACACTTTCTTCAAAAGCTAAAAAATGATATAGTATCATTCGGATGTCAATTTCATATACACAAAATAATTCTAATCATTTATCTTCAAAATATTATTGTAGGAGTTGTGATGTAATCCAACTTTAAATTTCTTTGACCAGCATCCATGTTTAACCTGCATCAAAAATAAAAATATTTTAAAAATGAAATCTGTAAGTTTGTTGAAAAGATTAATGAAAATTAAAACGTGTTGGATTTACTATAAGATTTTGACTAATTGCCTGAAGAATTTTGAAATATTGAAGAGAAAAGAATGTCGGTTTCTCTTGAAACATAAATCGAACTTTTCTATAGAATGATCACATCGAAATATCAAAATCAGATGAGCTTGATAGATTAATAAATATGATCTATACATTTTAATCAGAAAGACGAGTTGTAGTCTTGTTTCAACCAATAGGATCTAATTCAAGCATTCAAAAGGATCCGTCCTTGGTTTAGCTATCAGGTTTGGCGCACATTGCAAATAGAAAAATGATAGAATTTATCTCTTCCTATTCATACAACCATGGAATTTTATACAAAAAAACAAAACTTGCATTTTATTCATTCAAAGATAGCCTCATACAAGGAAGAAAAATGCTTTTCAAATACAGCTCTACACAAAAATATCGCAAATTCAGGTGAGACCAAAATACATTTTATTCATTCAAAGATAAAACATGACATTAAATTAAATGTGTATGGGTGTTAAGAGAAAGGCATGGATATCAACAATAGTGCAAAAATTGCATTTTACTGTATACATGCACAGATTATTCTCAACAAAGATTTATTTCAACAGTCAATATGCGATCTCTACAAACTTTTCTACAAAAATATAAACAGGATATACGTTGTATAGGACACGTCATGCTCAAGTGTATAATTTTCTCCCAACATAATTTTCATTTCTCACTCGAAAATATACACAAATGCAAACTCACACATATAAATGGAAAACAGAAGCTGAAATGGGAAGGCGGGTTTATTAGGAACTAGGAAGCAACATTCTAGTTAGCAGCGGTCTTTCAAAAAAAAGAAAAAATTACGAAAATATGAGAAAATCCATCAAATGCAAAATACACATCCAAATGAAGCCTTTCGTTCTACTGTTCAGAGGCAAAGCAAGCACGAAGCATGAGCTTTCAATGCGAGCAGTCATCAGTAGCGGCCCCACACCATCGCTCACAGTCGCCGAAAAACCTCAATGAAATCGACGCCTCAACAACAGATTTCAAACAACAAAAAAGGGCAACCGCAGCTGCAAATGAAATTATATTGTCCTTAAAAAAATACAACAAGCATTCCATTTTTTGTTAATGCTTAGGGATGGGGAAGATAAGGGTGTACCAAATGGATGATTCAGGTTTTCCCCATTCTCTTCCCAACAGTCGGTCTCCGCCGTCTCCTCGGCGACAACACTGATTTTGAACACTTTCCGCAATGATCAGCAGCTTTCTCCCTTCCTAGATGGTTGCGGTCTCCTTTTCTTATCGTAACTGGCTTTATTCCATGCAGAAATTTAGATAGAGAAAATCAGCATAAAAGAGAACGCGATTAAATGTACATACCTAAAGCGAGATGAAAAATCAAAACTCTGAAAACGACTCCAACCTAGTCCCGTTTCAAGAAGAAAATAGAGAAACAGTCAGCCACCGATTGAGATAAAAAAGGAAATGAAAGAGAGCTATAAAATCGGCTACCTCACTTCCACTTCTCTCTCTCCTTCTCTTCGTATCTTTCTCTCGTAGAAGACAGTTGGAGTTTAGGTGGAAAGCTTCCTCAGGAAGCAAATGACCATCAGTTAACCATCATGTACACGTGTGTAAGTATAACAAACGTTCCCATTTTACTAATGAAAATCTCAGCCGCACGTCTAAAATGGACGGCAGATACAACATTTCCACGTTTAGCCATCATGCAAACGTTTGCACAGAAACTGGCCTCTAACAAGAAATGTGCTTAGAGGAACATTTTACAAGAACAAATTTAGTATGCTTGTGTAATCCATTTTCAAGAAAAATAACTGGTAAAACACCAGAACGTAAGACAACAAAGTATATCAAATAAGTCATGCAGCCAATTTGTAGACCACAAGTAGCAGATAAGAACTTCCAAGAAGAACAAGCAGGCTTAATTTTGAATGTATTTTGAGCTTTTCAAATGAAAGAACTTCTAACATACCCATCAATACATCTCTTTCTACAGTGCTCAATGTAAACATCAGTATACATTGTGAAGATTTGATCAAGCTGTTTGACGAGTGAAGGAATTTTTATGCATGGCATGATGTCCCACACTTTCAGCACCTGGATATAATTTTCATCTATTTCAATATCCACTGTCCATAGAACATACAGATCGCTAAAACGTCACTATTTTACCAGCCCAAGAGAGTCAGAAAGATTAAGACCTTTCCTCTTAGGGCTCCATCCTTCAGAAAGCTTCAATAACAATTTAACAACCATATGTTTGGTTTGCAGATACTTTAACCTTGCAAATGATTGGAGGAAATCATTGCTCAGCGAAACCTGTGCACACAAGCAACTTGCAGTAGGAGACCATGTATTACACTGTAACTCATAGTTCTAAACATCCGGCTAAGAGATCATAGACTCAACTACAACACATACTTGATACTTCTAAACATCCAGGTAAAGATTTCCACAAGCACACTAGAGAGCGTTTAGATGGTGAAAAAAGTAACATGAGATGAAAATAGAAAAGATTAAAAAAGTAGAATAGACAGAAAATCAATTCATTAATTGCATTCAAATTGCATTTGCTTTACATTTACATTTTGTCTAAACAAAAAATTAAATAAAAACACATGAATTATAAGTCAAAGTTTAGGATAAAATACACTAACCTATCAACATTTTTAGCTTTCCACTAATGCACTATCTTAAATGATTTTCATGCTGCAAATATAGTTCAAAATCAAGAAATTTTGTATGCTATAAATCGAAGTCTGTGATAAAATATAATACCCTATCAACATTTTTAGCTTTTTCACTAATCCACAATCATTAAGTATTTTCATGCAAACAAGTATAGTTCAAGTAAATGAAATGTTCCTCATTGGCAGATAACAATTTCCATATTCAATGTGGCAGATAAATTTTTATTGGCTTGCTGTTGCCACTCACCTATTATTGGTCTTCGAGTATTTGGAACTCTTGCTGTCTTAAATTCATCTGACAAAAGCATTATTAGCACCGGTCAGCTCTTGTTAGTCCTCAATATTGCAAGTGAAAACTAGAGGAAGTATTGAGATTGATGACTTACCAAATAGATACAAGTCATCTCCCATGTAGTATTTTATAGCAACAGAAGCAGGAGGCAATCTTTTCAGCTCCTCTGCACTCAAAGACGAGAATTTATAAGGTGTCCTTCCCAAGATACTGATCCATTAGATGCTCATGCTGCAATGCATGGTCAACGACTGTCTTACAACAGAATTCTATACTCAACTAATCTTCATAAGATCCGAATGAAGATATACAGTAGAGAGCCCAAAAACGATGTATTCCCCATATTACTTATATAGTTCCATTATCTTACCTAACAATATGGCTAAAACAAAGATAAATTAAAAATCAAAAATTTGTTAAAATTTATCATTAAAACTTCAAAACAAACAATACCGAATTTCTTGTAAGCCAAATATGAATAAGTATTTATGATGAGAAACTAGTACTCAGGCCCTCTATAGAGACACCCAACCAATTAACTTTTATATTTCAATAAATCATGTTTAAGTTCAAAATCATTGTACTGGATTGTATAAATCATTGGCCCATTTGACTACAATTTGAACTAAACGTGTCTTTCTGAATAATATTTCATGTTTTTCAAACATAAAAGTGGAAAAGTAGGAGAAGGATTATCCACAAACTGATGGGAAAACAACGACATCAAATTTCAGAATGACAAGAAACAGGGCCTAAAGATTAATGTTGTCTTCATTCCAAGGCCCACAAGATGTGTGGCAATTGTCAGTGCCCTTCATTTCATAGAATAACTAAACAAATTTATAATATCATATTTATCAATATCCAAAATCGTACAATAATGCAGCATGTGGCATGTGGCACATAAGACGTTCAATGAATGGAACAAGTTGTATTCTGAAATTTAAATTACGACTGATTCCAAGCACAAAGAAAATACTATGTGCCCATCTTGACAATTTTCCAGCATAGCCTAAACGGATGAAGAATGGTGTTACGTCTGCCTTTTCAAATGGGAAAGTCATGCTGTTGGTCAAATTACTTGCTAGAAATGAAGATAGTTATAAATAGTTTAAAGATCCTTCACTTGGGAATGAAGAAAAGAATGGCAAAACACAGGAATGGTTATATTTAGTGTAAAATTCTAAATAGGACCATGCATTTTCAATAATATCAAATATCACCACATTTTTCCTGTTTCAAATATGCATTTTCAATACACGTTAATGAAATGTTAGCTGCATGGTCATATTTGATATTTTTGTGAATGCATGGTTATATTTAGGATTTCCTGCAAAGAATAGGGGTCGTATAAATTCTACTCATTATATTATAATATCATAAAAATAATGAGAAACATTTACTTCAAATTTCTATTTATAAAATTTACTTAGATTTTTTTTATCTCTAATATAGTTGCTATTTCATTGTGTCATGCATGCATCATATAATTTCTTAACAGAAAATAAGGCTAACTTAGATTAATAATCATGGGTGTGCAAGTCAATAAGGTCATTTGCATGGAATAGATATAGGTGATTGTCACAATATATGTCAGTTATTGTAATAGTTGTAGTTACTAATAGGAAATTATCCCTTAGTACGAGTTCATATAAAATGCAGAACACCAAATAAACTGTTGTGATGACTACTTTAAAAACTTTCCAGCAGTATTTCCATAAGAGCAAGGTTTCCATCAAAGACAACCTCGCAAGAGCCCCATCTATAACTCATTCCATCTATAATTTACCCAAATAGGAAAAGAAAGGTGCACAAAGGCACATGAAATACAGGCACATCCAAATAGGAAAAACATAGACTATCCTAAACTTCAAACCAGTCAGGCAAGAGCAACTGTTACTTTTCATTTCATATTTGAATATAAATTGCTCTTGGAAAAGAAAGAAGAAAACATACATGTAACATGCATATCATTTAGCTTAGTGCATTTATTCAATATTCGAAAAAGAATCATTAGAACTTCTCTGTAGCATCCAAAATGACAAAAGAAAGCAACATGGTTAAGATTCTGTTCCCCAAAAATATGCAATTTCTGAATAATTCAGAATTGATAGTGTTGTACCACAATGATTGAACAATGTGAAGAATTGCAAAACAAGAAGTTGTCTTATTAAAATTTCAGAATTCTAACCTCCATGAGCCTTGATGAACTTGTCATAGGTTGCATATGCATGTCCCCCACACATTCCGAAAAATGATCTGTATAGTGCAAAAGAATCAAACATGACCTTGGTTATATTGTTCTATAATGGAAAACATGAATTATGTTGCTTTAGTCGAAAAGGGGAGCAAATTGTGATATCGTACATAATCTAGTAACCATATTGTTGGTGTAGAAATTCACCATCTCAGATAATAAGCAAGGCAGTTTTCACCCAGTATTTATGAAATCAATACTATCAACTATAATATCATTCAGGCAGCCAACAAATATGATAGTGCAGTGAAAACCAATATTTCCTAATTTTTACAGCATTTATTAAATTAGTTTTGGTTGAGATAAAATGTCATGACCCCTTGATTCAGACATGGAAAAAGTCGTGTTGCATCCTAGTCCCTCCAAAGCCAATTTTTTCGCTTGAAAACAATTATTCTAATAAAATACAAAAGCATGCCCTTTTTGGACCAAAAGCATGCTTACATTCCCAAAATTGAATAATATGCACATAAAGGACCAAACTCGCTACTAGTAGTACCAGTAACAGGCCTAATTAGCGTACTTACATGCCATTCTTGGGCTGACAGCATACATGAAGACTGTCACCATGTAATAAAAAATTGCAATATGCTGAGCAAGAAAACGGTCAAACCACATAGAATTACCACCAAGCTCCATGAAAAACACAACGTGAAACCCAAAAAATCAGCATCTAGTGACAGAAAGATTCTTTTAAGAAAATTCATAATGGACTGGGTAGACAAAGCTGTCAGAACCAGGTGAACAATATTCATAACCATGTCTTGAATCCAACAAAGAGTTAACTTGCATAATTTTCAAGCTAGGCTGGGATATACGACCTCCATCAACTAAACAAATTTAAAGCATTCCATAAGACCACAGTGGAGAGGAATCTTCACAAACAAATTCGGAGACAACCATGGCAGATGGAAGGTTCCAATGCATAGCAGGACATAATATGTGCTTATCCAGTGCCTCCTAAAACATAATTCCATTTCTATTCTTACCAAATAATAAGTCGTCTAAAAGCAAAAGGAAATCTTAGCATCCAAGGAAAAGATGTCTCGGCCCTCATTCTGATTTGTATACTAATCCTCAAAGCTTTAATCAAACTAACTATGGTACAACGTACAATGCTGATTACATTCATCCTGACTGTTGTCGTAAAAGTTTGACACTGGCCAATTAAAAACTGCAAATTTATATTTCATACCTAGTTAAATTTACTCAAAAATAATTATAATCAAGAAGAAAATACTCCTAATCGAAGGGAATTTGCACATCATTGATAGAAGATCTGGAGATTTTTTCTTTAGTTTTATTTTTATCCTTAAGAAATTTGGAGAGAGTTAAAAACTTCTAGCTTGTCGGGTTTGGTGCACATTTCAAGTAAAAAAAATAATAGAATTCATCCCTTCATATTCGTAAAACCATAGAGCTTCATGCAAAAATAAAAAAATAACTTGCACTTTACTCATACAAAGACACCTTCATACGGAAAAAGCCTCTTCAACTACAGCTTCATCCAGAAACATCCCAAATTCAAGTGAAGCCCCGAGTACAAAATTTCCTTCCAAATATTATTTTCAAAAAACTACTTACCCTTCATAACTGATAAAATGCAATTATAAGTAGTTTACCAGTAGACCAGAGTAACACAAGAGAAGGTACATAGACTAAAAACATCCAACGCCAGCCCTAGCCGTCACTACCGCTAAAATGTAATTATAAGTAGTTTACCAGTAGACCAAAGTAACACAAGAGAAGGTACATAGACTAAACTTTGTCCAACTTAAAATTTTGATTGGACTAACCAAGAACCTTTAATTTCCAAGTCATTCTAGGAAGACCATAGATGCCAAAGTCAAATATCCGAACCTCTTAATACAACAATGACCTTAACAACCAACTCCACTTATCCTGAGTTGTTAGATCTGAATTAATGTGATCAATGTCACTAAAAATGCTAGCAGACCCAACCATTAGATATATTTGTACAGATAAATAAGTTTCTAACCACCTGTCCAACTTGTCTGTTCATCCACAATGTTATTCAACGATATATCTATTCTTGCACCCATATCAACTAAGAGAAACAAGAAAAAGGAAGAAATGTCATAGAGAATCAAGCAATGAAAGGGAAAAAAGAAATTTATGAATTCCACTACAGACAGCGGGTATTCTTGCACCCATAGCAACTGTAAGATCCTTATCTAAGTTTCAAAATAAATTTCCACTTTTGCCGCGAGATGCTAACATCCCCATTTTTACCGTTAGAGATTCCAAGTAGGTTTCTTAATTATGCAAAGGGAAGAGTTTAGGTAGCCTTTGCACCCCTAAACGAGTTTCGATAGGTGTTTGTTGGTTCTCCTTTTACTCAAGCAGATTTTTCATTTTTCATTTTGGTTGGTTTAAAAATTCCAAATAGTGATGTAAATTGTAAAGAAAGCTGCATTCCATTTCAACAAACTATCCAAGTTCCATTTCCACATATGAATACACATACATCCACCAAGAAAATCCCATTTCAGCAGCAAATGTACAAAATTTAGCATTCCATCTTACGAGATTCTGAATTGAGCATCAACTATTCAATTATCTGTGTGTGAGCATACAACCTTCTCTTAGCAGAATTTTACTTTATACACAAGAGTGAAATCATGTTTGTAATACACTGCTAATACAACATCAAAACAAAGATTCTACCATGGCCGTAATTTAATCAAATATAATGAACATAAGTTTCTGATCTCTTCATCCACAAATTCCAAGCATCTTAAATGAGAATAAAAAAATTTACATTACCCTGCACAATCCAATGAGTCTTTACTGCAATAGCCTCACTCGTTCAAGCATTCCCTATAAAACAAATTATTTGCACAAATTCAGACAAAAACTACAAAAGATTACTTTCAAAAGAATTTTATTTCAATCATGAGTGAACAATTTCGGCACTCTTTCATGAAAACATGAACAAGATAAGACATCAAGCAGATTTGTCATGTTAATATTGTAAAAGAAAAAAAATCAGCAATACAAAAAATTCAAACCAATCTAAAATAGAGTAATTGCATCCATGACAGATGTGATTATTTTATTTTTATATGCATGAACCCTCTCGAATGAGAATGAAAATCTAACCATTAAAAACAGATCCAAACAAGCACTAACAAGCCAAATTAAAAATGGAAATAAGAATGCAAACCATTTGCAATTCATTCAAAGCTTAGGATCAAACACAGGATGCTGCCATTGAAAAGTATATCATTAGTTTGAGCTAGGGTCCTAGAGATTATAAAGCAGAGACCAAAAATGAAATGAGAGAAAATTCCACAATCAAAACGAATTTGGAGAAATCACTTCAATTATCCAAAAACGATGGGAAACCAAACAGAAAACTCGAAGTGATCAATCTAAAGCAATCAAAAAGGTTTTGCTATTTATTCAAGACCAACGAAGGCAAAGTTATTACATGCGAATTTATTAAAAACCAGAAATAAACCCTATGGAACCACACAATTCCTACATAATTAAAAAACATAGAAACTAAACAAATGTGTTAAAAATAATATAGCATACAGAGCAAGTAATATGTAGCCGGTTTCCTTGTTCTATGCATAAATTCCTATAACTAAATTGAAAACCTACTAAAATCATGGTAAGAGGGCTATATGAGATAAAAAGGACTTTCGAACCAACCAGCACTCAAAGATATGAAACGGAACAGCAGTGCCAGTAAAAAAAAAACTTTTCATGTATGTATATATACATATGTATAAATGCCCAGTAAGAAAACAAGAATAACAGCACCCTAAGAAATAATCAAAAAGAAGAGAACCAACGGACCACATGTCAATGACGACGTACAGAACTCAAAATCGAAAATGGAAAAACAAACCCCATTAAGGCAAGGATGCTTTCAGAACTCTCCTCTTCCCGATTTTTCTTCTTCGATCTCCCTCTCCCTCTTATGCTATCCTCCTGTCGGTCACTCTCTCTCCTATCTAAACACGCAGATGGAAGAAAAATGCAGAAAGTCCATTCCAATCGAAATTGTTTACATGCGAAATGAAGGAAATTGGAAAAAAAATTCTAACATTTTCGACCTCATCTTCATCGACAGCACGAATCGGCGCCCCTTCCTAGGTTCTCCTCTTCTCCGGCGACAGTGCGATGGCAACTGGCAGTGACGGCGATGGCAGAAGCGACGGAGACGGCGGGGACAGTCGGCGCTTCTTCCTTTCCGCAAATCCTCTTCTGCGATTTCCCCTTGCGATCTCTCCTTCTCTCCGGCGACTGTGGAAGCGACGGGGACGGCGCCGGGGACTGGGGAAGCTTTCTCTCCTGTCGATGCAAATCCTCTTCTGTGATCTCTCCGTCCTCTCTCTCCTGTCGAGGCAAGTCCCCTCTCTCTCCTGTTGACGCAAGTCCCTTACGGGGAAGCTATTCAATTCCCGCATTTCCTACACGCAAGTATACATGCAAAAGTAATTTTTGTCTTCCAATTTTACCCTATCAAATCTCAACCGTCCATCTTAAATGGACGACAGATGTGCCATTTGCACATTAGGCAAACATGAAAACGTTTGCAGTGAAACCGGACTCTTAATTAATAGGCTAATAAATACAAAAAATTATTTTAAGTCTGTATGATAAAAGGAAAGTGTAAAACTCATGAAATTCTTCCATCGGCTTGAGTTAAATAATATTCAAAAATAAATTCCATGTGTAATTTCCAAGCAATTTAACATAAATCTCAAGTAGTCCATCCTTAGAATTAATACAAAACAACCCTTTTATATAAAAAAAAACCCCCTTAAAAGCTATTATTTATCGACTTATCAGTTAGCAAAGCATACTGTAAATGCAACAAGAGAACTTAAGTTGTAGAAGAGTGCACATATGTAAACTTTTATGAATGTACTGATTCAAAATGAAGAAAAGAATTTAAAGATGATGCGGGAATCAATTTGAACTAAAATAGAAAAGAAAATCAATGGCAAACTATTTCAGAAAAAAACACAATTATGGTATCGAGTCAACAGAAGTTGATGCAAAAGGAGCATCAATAGAACCTAATGCAGAAACTTGAGGAAAGTAACAAATTATAGTAATGAAGATAATACTGATCTTCCTAAGGATAGGAGATTCATGCATGTTTGTCGTAGAAACCAAGTACTTAATGATGTATATAATAAAATAAGAACTAGATTATCATATCATCCAGTAAGTGAAAACTTTGCATTTGTTTTGACATTGAGCCAACTAACATAAATAAGCATTAGGAATTTGATCAATTCAAAAGAAATCAAGTGTAAACCCTTATAAGGATACTTCTGTAATTGGAGCTAAAAGGGTTCATAGAAACAATTTACATAAACTAGCCAGAAATACAGCTACACTGGTATTGCAAGCATAGAAGTCATTAGAATGCTATTATTTTTTACATCCTATATCAACTTCGAACATATCAAATGGATGTCAAAACTGTCTTCCTTAATAGATTCATCAATGAAGTATATGTATAACAACCACTTGGGTTTAAAGATATTTATAATCCAAAGTATGCATCCAAACTTAAAAAGTCCTACATAGACTGAGACAAGCTTCTAGAACTCATTATAAAAGACTAAATAACTTTCTAATAGAAAAAGGCTTTTGAAGAGGCAAGGTTGACAAAACTATCTTCATTATACATGCATGAACAATATACTTAAATGTAAATTTATGTAGATGATACTGTATTTGAATGTATTAAGGACAAGATGTATCAAGGATTCCTTAAGGATATGTAAGGTAAATTTGAAATGACCTTAATGGGGGAGAACTTACTTTCATCTTTGGACTTTAAATAAAGCAAATGAAAGAAGGAATCTTTATTACCAGTTCAAATATACAAAAGAACTATTGAAGAAGTTCATAATAGAGTATTGTAAACTAACAAGAACACCAATAAACACAATAATCAAGATGGAGAAGGACAAAATAGAAAAGTTTGCATGCCAAAAGTTATATAGAAGAATGTTCGATTCACTTCTTTGCTTAACTACTAGCGGACCTGACATTATGTTTTAGGTTTATATATGTCTAAGATTTTAGGTAGGCTAAAGAATCACATTTAATATCTATTAAAAGAATTCTCAACCATAACATCAAACAACAAAATTTAACCCAAAATTTTAAATCATACACCTTACACACATTAAGCTATCACAGGTTCATTCCATTCAAGATGTATTCCCACATGTCCTAAAGATATACAATAACTTGTTTACGTCATTATGGCACTACATACCCATTTATACATGGTTTTCATACATTAAGCTCCACTTAGGCATTTTATCGAACACAACAAACATAAAATTCCACCCAATAGACCATAATCTCTTAAAAATCACTTCTACTAAAATCTAATACATTGTTTTCATGGTTTTCCACAAAACTCCTAGTTTCCAATCACCCTACGATCTCTATACAAGTCACAAATCACAAAATCTATCCAAATCATTTAATAAAAGTCACTTCTTGCAAACAATCATTAAAATAACAAGATTCTAAATCAAATCCATTATTTATTTAGAAACAAAACAACTTACTTACCTTATATGAAAAAATCATAAAATTCCTCTCCCTACCCTCAATTTATGCAATCATTCTCTTTAAAATTATATGAGTTATCCAAATATGTTTTAGAAAGTTTTGGAAGGGTTTTACAAGTTAGAAAGATGGAGAAAGAAAAGAAAGATACAAAAGAAGAATTTGAATGAAAATGGATGAACTCTACATATAAATACTTGCAAATAACCACATGGCCCGTGTGAATGTCTACTCAAGTCATTCCTTAGTAACAACATGCCTCCATGTGATTTAGAGGGAATCACACATCCCCTCATGTAATTTAGCTAAGTTTTACCATTTTCTTATAACTTTCTCTACACGACTCTAATTAAGACAATTATTTTTGATAAACGCCTAACTATTGCTCTACAAATTTTAGCTCAAAATTCCAACGTCATAAGCTTTGTCATACATTTTACTATATATCTTCATTAACAATTTCACCTAATCCAATCATTTTTTCACTTATCTTATCATCATAATATCATACTTATGACATTTATTTGATTAAAATATGTCTCACATGAAATTTCACTCATCAACACAACTATTTAGTTGTTTTCCCTTTTCAATGGGTCTTATTATCCCTAATCACATCTATCACTTCTCACGAATTACATATGCATATAACATTCCAACCATGCTAGAAATCATCATGTTCCTTTCATTTCCAAAATTTCGCCCATCAAATTCATTTCTTATCGAATATTTCACCATTAGCCTAAATAGTTTAATTATCAAAAGTATTATCTCTATTTGATTCCCAAAAACATCATGAACACATTT